>MU159111.1:148437-179439 GCA_015888305.1 Antheraea pernyi | reverse complement strand
ATACTGACTGTATAGTAAAGGCCTACAAAAAAGGGAAAGAAACTACGTTCCAACTGGAGGTCCATGGACCTCTCAAGCTTTTTTTACATTACCGCCAATATACGTAGGTTAGTTTTTATTTTAATTGAACCCGGTAGATGATGTTACGAACAGGTTGTAGGCTTATTGGGGCATAAGGTACTGGGACAACGTACTGGGAAGACATTTATCGGCAATATATGTAGGTTATTTGTTATCTTAATAGGACCTGGTAGGTGATGCTGCGAACGGGTTCTAAGCTTATTTTAAAATATTTCTCACATACCAACTGGGTATATGTTTGAGTGAGTCCCTGGATAGTTGGGATTCACAATTTGAAACAGTAGGTATCACTGCAATCGGGTTTAAAGATTTATTTAGATTTTTCGCGTTTAAAAGTACAATCGAAACCGTTAATAACCGATTTGGTGCAGATGAAGTAGCACGGGTCAGCTAGTCTTATATAAAAATCTTGTATTATATTATATTATCTTATATAAAATAATATTATAGTATCCTTGTATAATATAAAGTTATTAGAGTACCAGTGGTACAAGTACTACCACAACTTCACGATTTTACTAGCACTACGTATTCAGCGATGTGTTTTTTCATGACGTAGAAAAATGGGGCAAGCGGTGTTTGTAGGTAGTGCTTACGTTTTTTTCTGTACAGAAAAAATATTTTTAAGTTAATAAACAACTCAGATGAAGTCACGTATATCAGGTAGTTCTAAGATAATAACTAATATCTAAGGTTTAGATACAATATCGCAACAGAATATATTGGTGGTCATTTTGTGTCGACTTACTTTATTTTAAACTGTAGTGTACTGGCCATATATAAATCTTTATTATAATCTCGATGGTCATGCGAGTAAAAAAACAAACGAATGTTCTGTGGATTGGCGTCCCTTGTTAAATAAATAATTGTATAAAATATATTTGTGAGTGTAAATATTACATAAACATTATAAATTGTCTCATATACGTCTCATATATATATACGAAAACCTGACCAGACAATTTATCTTTATTGTAGTAAAGGATCGTGTAAATCTGTTCGGTGGTTTTCGACTTATAGATACAACAACGGACAGTCGCTTTCGCTTTTTGCTCAAAATTCATAGCTTTGGTAGATTTTGTCATAACACCCTAATTCTCCTGCTGCTGCTACTCACGATTTGGTTAATAAAACACTGATAGACGAAACGTATTTGTGCTGAACGACTAACAATATAATAGTACATTCCTACGCATTCCTAATGTGTAAGTAATCTAAAATCTTCCCTCTATCATACAAACGTGAGGTGAGATGTAGTCCGTTGAAGCTGTTAAGGCCTTGTTAGGCCAATAGTGTAGAGTAAGTACAAGAAAAAAAAGTGTGTTTGTACTTATGTACACGCGTTAGAAGTTATACTTCTTTGGCGTAACAAGATAAAAATCTATTCAATAATTTTATCTTTCGCCTTATTCTACATTTATAGAAAAAACGACACTAACAATAGAAAAAAGGTATTGTGTTAACATTGAAAGTTTTAATACAAAGAAACAAAATGTTGACTATAGCTAACTTCAGGGTGTCGGTTGTTCGGGACGGTGTGCGCGCGCATAGTAATAATTTCAGTGTGTCGGTTTTTCGTGAAGGTGTGCGGGCGTATCGTAAAAATTTATTCTCATCATTTTTCCCAAACGCGCCAAAAAAAGTATAACTTAAAACAAATAAGGTGAGATACTGAGGTTCTATATCGAGAATGGTAACAACATACGCAACATCTGAGAAGTCGACGCAATTTTTAATCGAATCACAATCTATTAAAAACTCGGTAGTAGATGTCGAACATGGGCTCAGTGTCGGTTCACAATAAATAATATTCGTGCCATCAAAATGTCCACACAACGATAACTCACAATCTTCTGTGACATTTGGGCAAATGTTGGGATAACTTGGCACAATTATAGTACAGGGTACCTCTAGATCACATCCACCACACGTCGACACGTATAGGTAGTACTGTTCGTACCTATCTTAAAAATAGAAAAATTCTTAGTTTTTTTAATATTTAAAATACTTAATTCGAATACGTTCGTAAAACATTTTGTACATTTTTAAAGGATTTCCCTTCAAAACAACAGTTTTTTTTTTATTCTGGAGACGTTTGATCCGCACTTTTTTTGCTCTGGTTTAATTTGTTATCTGTACTAATATTATACAGAGGTCAAGCTTGTGAGGTTGTAGGGGGTAACATCCGGAGCTACTGGTCCGATTTGAAAAATTATTTCAGTGTTAGATAGCTCATTTATCGAGGAAGGCTATATCATCACGCTAAGACTACTATGAGTGGAGCACAAATGAAGAATGTTACAAAATCGCTTTTTTTTTGCTTTTCAGAACTTCCACTGCGTGTTAACGTTAGCTCGAAGTAACTATTCCACGCGGACAAAGTCGCGGGCAGAAGCTAGTCTCTTATATTTTTATATGGTCTTAGTGTGATGATATATATAGCCTATAGCCTTCCTCGATAAATGCGTTCTCTAACACTGAAAGAATTATTAAAATCGGACCAGTAGTTCCTGAGATTACCCTCTACAACCTCACAAATTTTACCTCTTTATAATATTAGTGTAGATATAAGTTTAGTGGTACCTAATAAAAAAAGCAAGTTTGAGTTTTTTTTTTCGCCGACATTACTATCTCCGACAGTTCTGGACTTTATATAGCATGCAATATAAAACTTTTTATAGCATATACCAACAAACAGACTGTAGAATTTTACAACTTTAAACGTCGCTATAAAACTATATCACAAAGTACACATAACATTAATAAAGTTGTTATTCTTATGTAATTACTCCTTTGTTTTTAACAAGCAGTGTACTTGAAAATATAAAAAACATAATGAATATTAACGCTTTATAAACACACACTAGAGTCTACTTTGTCTGTCTGGATCCAAGTTTCACCTTCAGGAGTAGTTAACAAATTCACTTAGAATAAGGTAACCATTGTTTTTGTTGCTACAGGACATAGCGTTTAATCGATTTTTCGGTAATGAAATAAAGTCTCAATTAATAATTTTATTGGTTCATACAAAATATGTGTTATTTATAGTTATAAATTACTATAATTAGGGCAAGAAAATCTTATTATTGGTAACGACAAGCAAAAAAGTACTGTTACTACTTAAATGATTATACCTATAAAGGGTAATCAAAATAAATTACTTATCAATGAAATAATAAAGTAATTTATAAATAATGTAAATAAATAATACATACCTCAGTTATCCTTGATGAAAAAAAAAACAAAAATTATAAAAATAACTTTTATTATTTTTATTCTCAAACCATATTTTTTTTAAAGATATTCACAGTCACAAACGTATGTACCTGTAATTAAAGACACATAAATAGTATGAATTACGTTTATCGGTATATAACCACCAAGGCACCAAGAGAAGTATAAATGTCATAATTATTAACGTATCTGTATCCATTAAATCTACAATTCCTTAATATTTCCATAAAAATGTGTGTATGTGTATTTATGTACACGCGTTAGAAGTTATACTTCTTTGGCGTAACAAGATAAAAACCTTATCAAAATTTTTATCTTTCACCTTATTCTACGTTTGTAGGAAAAACGACAGTAACAATAGAAAATGTTGACTATAGCTAACTTCAGAGCGTAACACTGTGCGCGCGCATCGTAAAAATTTACTCTCATCGTTTTTCCCTAACGCGCCAAAAAAAGTATAACTTCAAAAATTAGTTGTCGATACATAACACCTTTGTTATAAAAAATTTAGATTATTATTTAATTGTTACAAAAATTTTACCGTGAAAGATGAAATCACAGTTAGTAATAAGACAAACCACATTTTATTTCACGAACGAGCTAACGAAGCTAGGGTTAATAAAGAAAGAGGCTCAAGTGGCAGACAAATTACAGGCTAACAATAACACAATAACCAGCAGACAAACCATATTTTGTTCCAAGAATCTTGAGAAAAGAAAAATCACGTGTTGACATTCCAGTACGCTCTGGATTAACAGTAGGGAGGAATACATTTTAGCTTACTATCACTTATTTTTTATTTACAAAACGTATATTAAGAATCCTAGGACGCACAATTTCCTTAGCATATTTTACTTCATAAATCAATAAATATATATACTTAATATCAATTACTGTTTGATTCAAAACGACCACCAAAAGGTCTCGTGAAGAAATACAATTAATTATATAAGTAGCATAACTGAATTTCTTTGAATAATTTCGTTTAAAACTAATATTATTTGGAGATTACTTTAGATAAAAATTATGACCGTGAAATCCGAAAGATATCTTTTTTTTTTGTTTATTGTAGCACGACAAAATGACTGCACTATGCCTGATGGTAAGCACAGTACAATCTAAAAACAATGGCGACCCCAGAGTGACACACTATCCATAGCCGGTCGCCGCTGCCATGCCGGCCTGCGAGAAGCTGGATATGCATAGGCTGATCATGAAGCGAATCACTATGACGGGCTTTTTCGTCATATACGTGGTGGTTGCGACCCAGTCAGGTTATGAAACCCTACCACCCCGCTTTCGGCATTGCTTCGTTCTGTTATACCCCCCTTACTATTTACCAGTTTCCTTACTACTTCACTATTTCAACCCTGTCAGCATTTCCTACTGTTTGTCGCAATGACACACCCATCCTTGACAGTCTGTCTCCGTTCCTCATTCGCGCTGGTCGAATCATTTTTTCTATGATATTTTATTAAAGTCGTTTCAGTGCTTATTAAATCTTTGATATTTTATTAAAGTCGTTTCAGTGCTTATTAAATCTCTTTTTTTTAAAAAGCTATTTACCAGACCCAGTATAACATTGGTGGCAGCGAAAAGGGATTTTATGAAATCCTGGGACCGTCCTCCGCAAACGAGTTAAATAGTGAAGTGCTCGGAATACAACAAATATAATTTAATAAATAAAGTGTCATAGCACAATATACAAGTTTCAAGTGTAAAGAGTGTGTGTAAAGGTGTAAAAGTGAACCAGCTCCTAGTTCCAACCGGTCACCTCGGTTCCTCCAGTCAACAACTCCTAGTCCACTGTACAGTAAGCGGTACCAGGGCTACTACGCTGTTCGCGCTCTTAAAGGATCCTGAGTATCCAGTACGGACCAGAAGTCTACGACGTCTCCACATCCCGACGACGAGAAAATATAAACAATATAAAATGAAGTATCCAGTTCTCCTGTAAGTCGTAAATTCTAATCATATTATCGAAAAAACAGTGCTAATTAACGTTTCTGCGAACAACCTTCTGAATACCTTGAACTTAAAAGTGATTATAAAACTTTAATAACTAGGTGTGCCACATTAAGTCCGTCGTGAACAATTGTTATTGTTAGTAGATAAGAGTAACATAACATCCAGCGTCCTATCGGTCGCCCACGCGTTTCTCATACTGTAAGTCTTCGTTCATTGTTTCGATTGCGCTGTTTCATTAAAATTCGTTTAGTGTGTATCGCTATATAGTTTGTATAACAATTTACATTAATTCGCAACTGGTTCTCAACATATTTTTATTCTCAATCTATTTTTAAATCGTGAAATAGTTATGCCGAAAACAACCAAGGTTGATGACAGTAAAGCAATCATTGACGTGTCTGATCCAGAACCAATTCTAACTGAACCGTCATTAAAATCAACTGTACTTCCTTCTCAACCCGTTAAAAAACCTACTACAACTCAAACTATGACTGAACTCGATTTAAACACCTTATTTAAATTCATAAAATCTTACGATGGTAGTAGGGAAACATTAAATTCATTTCTGGTGAACTGTGATAACGCTTTCGAACTGGCAACGGACACACAAAAACCTATATTATTCAAATATATTTTAAGTCAGTTACAAGGAAAGGCGGAGCTTGCTTGTTCCATCAAAGAATTCAAATTATGGGAGCAACTCAAAGAGTTCCTTAAAACCCAATTTTCCGAGAGGAAGCATTATGCTCACCTACTCACTGACCTACAAGAGAGCAAGCAAGGCCCGCAAGAAAACGTAAACCAATACTCGTTACGCATCGAGACCTGTCTATCCCAGTTACTTACCGAGATCTCTCTCGGAAACACAAAGAAAAGTGAGCTCGCCGGTCGTACTGCCTCTATGGAGGATTTAGCCCTCCATCACTTCTTGATGGGGCTTCATCCCCGCATTTCCAATATAGTGAGGTGTCGTGGCCCCAAAAATCTGAACGAAGCCACAAATCTTGCAATTTCGGAAGAAAGAATCCAGCAATCATTATATAAAAAGAATATACCGCAATCCGACTCAAAATCAACCAACATCTCAACCTTCAACAGACGTTTCCAGTCAAGGCCAGGACCTTCAAATGCTCAACTCAGGCCAAATTACTCTAATCCGCCAGTTTGCCGATATTGTAAAAATGTTGGTCATAGTATCGAAAATTGTCGTAAACGAGAATATAATAACCGGAGGCAAGGAAACCCTCCAAATCAACAACCTCCAACCTCAAATCGCCCATTTCAAGGAAGAAACCAACCTATTCATGTAATCAATATGCCCGAACCACAGGGCTTTGACGAAATAGACACTCAGAATTTAAACGAATAAACCTACCCGACCAGTGTCGTGCGGGAACACTAATGGGTAAAACCGACACTATTGACAATAATCCACTGAATCCACTGAATCATTATAATCCACTGAATCATACTATATCCACTGTACCCACTGTATCCGCTGCATCTACTATATCCACTGTATCCGCTGCATCTTCTATATCCACTGTATCCGCCGCATCTTCTATATCCACTGTATCCGCTGCATCTACTATACCCACTGTATCCGCTGCATCTACTATACCCACTGCATCTACCATATCCACTGTATCCTCTGTATCCACTGTATCCACTGCACCCACTTTGCTCACTGTACCCACTGATCCTAATAATTATACTGTACCTATAAAATCTCATAAAACTACCAAATCCAAACCTACCGAGCCATACAACACTATAACTAGTAATACGATATCAAGTAATGCTACGATGACGCCCACTGAATCACCTAAATCTTGCAACCTCGAAATATTTAAAATCAGTACTCCATGTAAAATTCTACTCCCCGTTATACAGATCATTTCTCCAGTATCCCAGACCCCACTTACACTATTAGTTGACTCTGGGGCAACCGTGAGCCTCATCAAGCACACACGTTTGTATAATATTCCTAACCTTATAAAGGAACCTATTCATTTGAAGGGTATTGAACCCGGTAATCACAATTCCACGAAAACACTCGGTCACATTCAGCTAGAAATGCATTTACCAGATGGAAAATCGCAAATAACTCTGTTTCATAAATTCCACGTAATCAAAGAAATTCACCTTCCATTTGATGGCATAATCGGAACAGATATGCTGAATTCATTTGGTAGCAGTATAGATTATAACACCAATACACTCACCATTAACAACATTCAAATACCTCTACAACTCCATGAACCGACTTATTCTCTCCCGCCTAGATCTGAAACAATGATTGAATGTTCAGTCTCCAACCCTGAAATTAAAGAAGGTTTGATTCTAGATCAAACACAATTCGAAAATATTTTGATTGCCAATTGTATAGTAAAAGTTAAAGACAACAAACGTGTTAATATCTCTGTGATAAATACTTCAGAATCACCTATAACGATTAAACCTAACTTGAACATACCACTTTTTCCTATAGATTTGAATGAAATGATATATGCGCCTATTGATTCTACTACGGCACATTCACGTGGTAATACTGACACTTACCTCCGCACTCAAGAAGTGCTAAACTTACTCCGAACTAAGCATCTAAACACAGAAGAATCTAATGCCTTACATGATATATGTTCCGAATATTCAGACATTTTTCACATCCCCGGGGATAAACTCACGTTCACCACCGCGGTTAATCATAAAATCACAACCACCGCGCAAAATCCGATTCACGTAAAATCATATCGCTTTCCAGAAGTTCACAAACCCGAAGTAGCTAAACAAATAAATCAAATGTTAGACCAAGGCATAATAAAATCATCTATGTCTCCTTGGTCTTCACCAATCTGGGTGGTCCCTAAAAAATCAGATGCCTCAGGAGAAAAAAAATGGCGGGTGGTAATAGATTACCGCAAACTCAACGATATCACTGTGGGAGATAGTTACCCCATTCCACAAATATCTGAAATTTTGGATCAACTCGGTCAGAGCAAATATTTCACGACCCTTGATCTGGCATCCGGATTCCACCAAATCCCTATGGATGAGCAGGATGCCCCCAAAACCGCTTTCAGCGTGCCTCAAGGTCATTATGAATTCACCCGAATGCCATTTGGCCTCAAGAATGCGCCGGCAACCTTCCAACGGCTCATGAACACCGCACTAGCTGGCCTTCAAGATATCCGGTGTTTTGTATACCTTGATGACGTAGTTGTTTATTCTTATGATCTTGCTAAACACATCGAAAATCTTGATTTAGTCTTTAGACGCCTTAGAAAATTCAATCTCAAACTACAACCAGACAAGTGCGAATTCCTCCGACGCGAGGTAGCTTATCTTGGACACGTGATTACAGAAAAAGGGGTGAAACCGAACCCTGAGAAAGTAGAGGCAGTTACTAAATTTCCCACTCCAAAAAGTCCTAAGGACATCAAATCTTTTCTAGGCCTCGTTTCTTACTACCGCCGATTCATTCCTAATTTCTCCAAAATTGCCAAACCCCTTACTCAACTCTTGAAAAAAGACGTCCTATTTCTATGGGAAAATCAACAACAATTAGCTTTTGATGAACTAAAACATAAACTTACCTCGGCACCAGTTTTGATATACCCAGACTTCTCTCAACCCTTCACATTAACCTGCGATGCTTCTAATTACGCAATAGGTACGGTTCTCTCTCAAGGCTCAAAAGGGCAAGAGAGACCAATAGCTTATGCCTCCCGAACTCTCAACAAAAGCGAGTCTAATTATAACACCACAGAGAAAGAGCTCCTTGCTATTCTTTTTGGCTGTAAAACTTTCCGTCCGTACCTGTATGGACGCAAGTTTTATATCATCACTGACCACCGACCACTTACCTGGCTTATGAACCACAAAGACCCGAGTAGTAAGTTACAAAGATGGCGCCTTAAACTCTCCGAATACGAATATGAAATAAACTACCAAAAGGGCAAATTAAATGCCGCCGCCGACGCACTTTCACGATATCCCATAAATCCCGTAGACACTATCGATCCTATAGACACCATTGACCCTATAAATATTGACGATTATATCGATCCATTCGATGGTGACCTTAACATAGACTTCAGCCCTCTTAACTTACCCGATCCTATCCAAAGTCCAACTCAGTTCCAAAAACCACTGATTCCTGAAACCACCAGTGATATAAACTTACCTCCGACTTCCCAACTTATTCCTGCTCCTAGCGTCGAACAACCATCTACATCTCAATTCCCGAATTTACAATCTGACGATAATCCCTCTCCTATGACTCATTCAGATTCACACAGCATTCCTACCAATAATTCTGAAACCTTACAAAATACGTTAATTAATAGTAACTACTCACAATTCTTGAAAACAATGAATAACAAAGGGTTTGTCTCCGATGCGAAAATCCTGGAAAGTAAAACCAGCATCCTTAAAAGCAGTGATAAAATAATCATTATACCTACATCCATCGACCTCGATGAAACGAATCCTTATGTTGAGGAAATTCTTGGTGAATCAGACAGAAGAACTGAAATCTTAGATAAGGAACGGACTTTATATTCATTTTTGGCTTTTATTCATAATAATCGCCATATTTATTTCCTTTTTACCAAAGTTTATCACTTTGATAATGTAGATTACCAAGGTATATACACTGCTTTAAAAACTTTACGTAACACACTGATTCAACAATCCACAACTTCGATAAGTATAACTGACTTTAAAAATCCTTTTGATACTCATTCATACACCAAACTATACAATATCATC
Source organism: Antheraea pernyi (assembly GCA_015888305.1). Classification (NCBI taxonomy): domain Eukaryota; kingdom Metazoa; phylum Arthropoda; class Insecta; order Lepidoptera; family Saturniidae; genus Antheraea; species Antheraea pernyi. Next base: position 169,383 of record MU159111.1, on the reverse strand, counting down.
TTATTTCTTTTCCATAATACCAACATCATTGTCTCGATCCATCGTAATACTATTACATTCCCTTCTCTCGCCGAAATCAAAAAGATCCTTTACGAGAATCATAACATTCCCATAGCTGGACACTTAGGGAGTGACCGGATGCTAAAGCGGATTCAAGAAAAATATCACTGGAAGGGTATGCGCAGCGATATTGAAACTTACGTAAAATCCTGTAAATCTTGTCAAGAAAACAAAGCACTAAGGAAAATCCACAAAGCTCCTATGCAAATTACCACGACGTCAACTGCCCCCTTTCAACGTGTCGCAATGGATATCGTTGGACCATTACCTGAAGCAGGAACAGCGAAACTAAAATACATTCTGACCCTACAGGACGACCTCACCAAGTATTCTCTGGCATATCCTATAAGATGCGCGACAGCCGAAGAAACTAGCGAATGTATTTTACACTTCATATCTCTGTTTGGGATACCGAAAACTATCCTAACGGACCAAGGGACTAATTTCACCGCAGAGCTTTTTAAGAAAACCTGTGATCATCTGAGGATAAAACAATTATGGGCAAGTCCCTATCATCCACAGACACAAGGCGCGCTGGAGCGTAGCCATTCCACCCTTAAGGAGTACCTAAAATCTTTCGTGAATGAAGACCAGAATAATTGGCCCCGTTACGTATACACTGCTATCTTAACCTACAATACTAGTACTCATTGCACAACAAATTATACTCCTCACGAACTTGTATTTGGTCACAAACCTTACATACCCGACTCTATCTATGATTCACAACCTAATGTTACTTACCCAGAATACCTAAAGATGCTTTGTCACCGTTTGAAATTTTCAAGAGATAAAGCTATTGAGAATATCGAAAGGGCAAAACAAAAATCTAAGAACTATTACGACAACCACACAAAAACCGTAACATATAATGTGGGAGATCTCGTCTACCTAAAAAACCACTTACGACTAAGAAAAGCACTATCTCCACTATGGAAAGGTCCGTACAAAATCATAAAATTACACGATAATAACACTGCGACCCTCTTAATTAATAATAAACATGTCCGACATCATTTCGACCAAATCAAACTAGCTACTGCTAACTCTGTTTAAACTCACCATACCTAAAAACTTAAATCTTATAATTTTCTTTTCAGAATTGTACTGCCAGTGCAATTTCTGCTTGCTACATCCCAAGAATTTGTTCAACCCATCACCGACAGTCCGGGTATTTTCTTCGACCCTTCCGGAACAGTAAAAATAATACGAGATCATGTTCACATTTTAGTTCCAGTAGATATTTCATTTGCAACATCCCATATCGAAAACATAAAAGCCGTCTTCGGCACAATACGCTATTTATGCCAACAAAGCTATTCATTAAATAACATCGAATGCAATAATATGGTTCAACCCCTCGATGCCCTATTCAAGGACATCATCCGTGACTACAATTCAATCTCACACCTTTTACCAACACACTCAAAGAGATCCGCATGGTTTTCAGCTGTAGGCACAGTTTTTAAACACGTTTTCGGCACCCTAGATGAAAACGATGCCTTAAAATACAATCGTGCTATTAGGAAATTACAGAACACTAATAAAGAATTGGTTACAAGCCTTTCTCGGAACATTTTCGTTTCAAATGTAGCCATTTCCAACTTCAATTCGTCTATCGCGGAACTAAACAAAAATCAGTTCTCATTAAATGATGCGATGGACAAAATATCTTTAGCTGTTAAGAACGTTTCCGAAATTGTTAATTCTATTTCCTTTAGAGGAAACTTAGACGAAGTATTGAATGTATTGCACGCTCATTTATTAATATTCTCACATAAAATGGAAGACATTGTAAATAGCATTCTATTTACGAAAACTAACACACTGCATCCGTCAATTCTTACTCCACAGCAGTTGTTTAATGAATTGATGAATAATTTAAAAAATTTACCAAAACACAAGGAACTACCCTTGGATTTGAATTTAGATAACATCCATTTACTGATCAACCTGTCAGATATTATATCATACTTTCTCGATGATAAATTAATATTCGTGATCAAAATGCCTGTGGTTGATTTAGTCACGTATAATTTATTTAAATCTGTACCTATACCAGTTCCACATAATAGTAAAAAACCGAACTCTTTTGCATTAATAAAACCACACAAACCATATGTAGTACTGAGCGAAGATCGCAGTACATATTTTTATTTAGATAACCTAGATATAATGTGTAAACTAGTTATAAGCAAACTCTTTATTTGTAAGTCTATTGATGTTTTCAGTGTAATAACTAATCCAACTTGTGAAATTAACATAATGACCAAAGCTATCGACAGCATCCCTAACAATTGTAAAACAAATTTTATTTTTGGTAATGTAAATATCTGGCATAAATTAAACGGCAACAATTGGATATTTACCCAATCGAATCCTGTCAAGCTTACAATTAATTGTAATAAAAAATTTGTTAAGGAAGATGTCATTTCAGGAACAGGTATTTTAACTTTAGAACCAAATTGCAACGCACTTTGTAAAGAAACTAGATTAGAAGCAAAAGAAAATGTTAAGATCATTACCAATCCTATTATCTCAAATTTTAATATTATAAATGACTCATGTTGCAATATAAACACATTTTCAAAATTAAATATTAATATTTCTTCATCCAAAATCAAAAACGTAAATTTAGATAATATTCAACTTATTGACATTCCCGATTTCACAACGACCAATGATATGCCGCTCCCAGATGACACTATCCTCAATTATACTGGATTTTGTATTAGTGTAGTTACGATAATGATAGTTATAGTTATAGTTGCTAAACTTAGTAATAAATGTTCATTTTTAATTAATAAACGTGATGAACCAGCTCCCGAAAATATATCCCTTCCGCATTCTGCTCCAAACACACCACCCCTCCTACGCGCTACCTAATATCTTATAAACTCTTCTTTCAAGCAAACTCACTTTAACCGTGAGTTCACTTTTGTTGGGGGAGGTGTTATACCCCCCTTACTATTTACCAGTTTCCTTACTACTTCACTATTTCAACCCTGTCAGCATTTCCTACTGTTTGTCGCAATGACACACCCATCCTTGACAGTCTGTCTCCGTTCCTCATTCGCGCTGGTCGAATCATTTTTTCTATGATATTTTATTAAAGTCGTTTCAGTGCTTATTAAATCTTTGATATTTTATTAAAGTCGTTTCAGTGCTTATTAAATCTCTTTTTTTTAAAAAGCTATTTACCAGACCCAGTATAACAGTTCGTTATTCAGCAGGGTGCACCACGTGCCCGGATCTCTCGCTCCCGACTGTCATTTTTAAGATGGTCGAGAGCGAGGCGCCGGGTGGATCTCCGCCGTCTCGTTCTGCGAGACAGTCATGCTCGCAAATAGGCTGCGGAGAGGGAGAGGGAGCGAACGATTAGACTCCCCCCCGCGGCCGACAAACTACGCGGCGGCGACGGGTAGGCGATGACCTCCGGCCGCCGTAGTTGTGGCCTGGGGGCGATAGACCCATGTCCGTCGCTCCGGGCAGTTAAACTGCACAGGTCCATGTGGTGGAGGTGCATTATGCCGATGCTCCCACAGTTCGTTAGGGGGAGTAACACCCATTTCCCCTTGAGGGTTCCAGCATTCAGACCCCTCAGGCCGCAATTTGGGTCCCTTAGGAGGGGACAACACCTGTTGGACGAGCAGATGTAGTGTCGATTAGACAGTCCCTGCTCTTCCGGCCAAAAGGTGTAAGAAGGTACCATGGGATTTTAGTCCGTGCGACTCGGGCATATCCACCCTCTGCTGCCCGGCGAGATGGATATCCATTAGGGATTCCCCCATGGAGAAAAAAAAAGGTCACGTATACAGATATTAAAAAAGACAAAAAAAGTATTCGTTTAAATAATTGGTAACCCTATTACAACATTTACTAACATGGCCACCAATTGCATTTAGTATGTAGGGGTTATGAAATTATACTCACCCCGCGTCCACAAAATACAATTATGAAAATATATTGCCAGCGCGGTGTATAATTTTCAGTTTGTAACCGCACACTTACGAGTGCGTGGGATATTTATGTACGTATTCAGTAACAAAATGACACAAAACCACCATAGATGTAAATGCAAGTATTATAAACGAACATAAAGAATATTATAAAAAAAGAAATTATTGCAAATTTCATAAAATTGACAAAATTAATCCTCATGCGTGTCAAAAAGCAGAACTTTTTGATAATAATATTGAAGTCTGTTATTTATTATAACTATCGGTTGTAATTTCTAAGGTATAAAGTGTCGTTACTTCCTCGATATAATAATGATACATCCATACATGTAAATAAAAGTGGTGTTTATTGTTTGTCCCGGCCTCCAAAATGACTGAACCAATTCTGGAGAAACTTTTACTATCAGACAGGTCTATCACTTATATAGCTTTCGTATTATAATGTTTTTCTATACTAGCTAAACAGTAATACAAACAGGGTGTGTCGTAAAGACATACGATAGAAGTGAATTTTTTATATTACAAGGTATCATTATAGTTAATAAAATACAATAAGAAGCCGTCACGTGATATTTTTTTTTATATGATAGGAGGCAAACGAACAGGCGGTTCACCTTATGTTAAATGATCACCGCCGTCCATAGACACTAGCAACACCAGAGGAGTCACAAGTACGTTGTCAGCCTGTGTTTGGGAGAGAAGGGGTGGTGGAGTGGGGAGGGGAGGGGAGAAGAGAGGGAAGGAGAGGTGGACTGACCGAACGAAACGCAACAATGCAAGTACTGTTACTTCACATCGGTTTTCTGTGAGAGGGTGGTAGTACCCCAGGCGAGCCGACCCATTCATGCTGAAACCAGTAATAGCTTCAGCGTGGCTCTACCACCTTCAAAATTGGTGGTTTAAGTGGTCAACCACCGAAATACTGACTGCACCCGAGATTGCTTAACTTCGGTGATCAGACGAGAACTGGTGTTCTCAATATTCTACTCGGCACAGTGTTCACTCTACCAGAAATAACAGAGGTAAAAAGATAAAAGGATTATATATATTTTTTTTTTTTAATTTATTTAGTAGCTTTTTTTTTAATATATCAGCTCCATAGTAACCTTAACTTAATTTACAGGCTTAATATCTTAAGTAAAACAGATTATTAAAACTAATATAAACTACTAGGACTCATTAATGGCGACTCAACATCTTAAATAAATTAAGTGCTCCAATACTATTAGGGTTGGATAATAACCCATGGAACATTCCAACGTCTTGTAAATCCAAGCGAAGAGTCGACATCAGTAACTGTCTACCCGCTTGAAACCGAATACATTCTATTAACATATGATGCACATCCTCTACTACTCCACACACTTCACAGTTTGGTGTAGGCGATTTTTTAATTAAATATTTGTATTTGTTGAATGGAATGTGTCCGGATCTTACCCTAAAAGCGTTGACAATATTCTCTCTAGGATAATTATTATTTGTAAACCAAGGGTAACGACAAGGCTCACTTTGGAAAAAAGAAATTAAGTAGTAGCAAATAAAACAGAAAATAACACTTTTGTTAGAGATTAGCGTAGGACGATCCCTTGCCTAATGAGGCCAAGGAGAGTCTTGTCTCTCTACGAGAAGATGATCCCCGTATTACCATCAAAGGGCGATCTAAGCGCGTGACCAGGGCATCGGAGTTTGCTTCCGTCACCCCGGTTCCCTGGTCCACACACATGCGCTAGGCGGCAGTGGAGTTTTAGCCAGTAGGAGTCTGGCATAACCCTCTCACTGTCCCCCGGCAGTGGGAGGTGTATCCAATGTAGGATTTCTCCACTTACTAAAAAAAAAAAAGGACGATCCCTTGCCTCCCCAACAATACGGTCTGTCGGTACACCGTGGGGTTTTTAGGTATTACGTAAATTCCAATGAGATTATTCATTACAGAGAAATACATTAATCCATATTAAAGCTTTACAGGCTTTAAATTGGTTCATATCTTGGAATTGGCTTGAGCTTTAAAAGTAGGAAAATATTACGATTGTACTGGTATCCATCGAAACATATACTTGATTGGTGACAATAGTCAATACTACAATAATTTAACATTTAAAGCGCTCACGATGTAGTCGTTTGAACTAAAAAAAAACTTCGTAATGGATCCATAGGATATTAGTACGGTACTTTCTAATACCTGCCTTATTAGTTGTCAAGGTTTAGGCCTTTAGGCATTCAGTCTAATAAGTCTCGTATAGCATATCAGAAGTGACCGAAGCGATAATTGCATTTTTTCGTGTAGAAAAATCATACACGGTTCGCGTGTACCTTGCAATTATAGCTATCGTGATAAATATAACAATACGTAGGGTTAATATAATTTATAATATGTAGTTTTTACTCGATTTTGCATATGTATACGTGTATTATTATAATTGACTATAAAACCTCATTTATGTTGAACCTTTTTGATGTTTCCGTTTTAAAAGTTTTAAGGTAATGGAAGTCCTGTTTAATTTTGAGAAACCAAATAAAATTGGAATTTTATCGAATTTGCCAGAGTACATGAGGTTTTGGTTTGTAGTACAGGATACTAAAAATTATAGGAGAAAAACGTATGAAATTACAACTAATTTAAAATAAAATACACGAAAATAAATAATTTGTTAAATACAAAAGATAAGTTAGATTAATATATAGATATAAATAAGATTGTGAAAATATAACCAGACTAGGCCCCCTCGGCAGCAGCCCTTGAGTACGCTGCTCGCGCGATACAGTGACACAAAATCTTACATCACTGTGACAACATTACACATATCACCTCCACACACGTGCACGCATACACGCTTACACATGCAGGTGGAAGGGTTTTATTTTTTCCCCTTATCAAACTGAAATAGTTTATAATATTATCCGATACAAAATATATATAAGGGTTGTTGAGGTATGTATGCTTGGTACACATATATGTTTCAACAACTCATATATGTATGAATAGTTAGCTTAGCTTAGGTTAGCTTACATAGGTCGCGAATTGCATGTATCAGGCAACAGCCAAAGCCGAGGTGTGCCGCGCACCCTTGAGCTAGTTGTCAAAATAAAATCGGCTGAGTGCCTTAAGCGCTCGCCTTAGTAGTCCGGTGAAGCTGTTAAGACCTTGCTTGGTCAATAGCATAGTCAGTTCGAAAAAAAAAAAAAAAGTGAAAATATGTAGCTGAAAGGGCTAATGTTTGATTTCATTGGGTAAAACTTTTGACATATGTACCTATATATACTAAGTTTGATGATCTTTGTTAATCCTTGATTAAGTTTTGACAGTGTGTATCTATGTTTATTTATTAAAAGATGAAAAAGGAAGGGGGAGTTAAAATAACTTCTTTACTAACCTATACTCAAATGAAGAACACCTCAGGTATTTTCCATGCAAAATTTTTAATAATGAAAAATACTGGTATTTTGTTAGCTAGTTAGCATAAAAATACAATTTATAATAAAGTTTTCAATACAATATAAAATTACTGTTATAAAGCACTGGCCAAATTTAATTAAAATTTAACCGGTTTCGGATATCTTAGCGAAACTATTTTCATATGAAAACTATCGATTTAAAAAATAGTATATGACATTTAGTCGGTCGACTTTCTATTGTTTTATCCGACCTCTTATATAGAGAGGAACCAGAGTATAATCCTCGTCAATCTTATTGGCTGCTCTGAATATAGCCGTAAGTTTAGGCCTGCGCGTAATATAGTCAAGAGCTTAGTACAAAACATAGTTAACATAATATTATAATAATTTAAATTTGGCATTTTTTTAACTTTATTTTTGGCAACCAATCATTTAGATTATTAATGCCATTGTCGAGTAGTTAATAGTATTACAAGTTAGTGTCGTGCGATCACTTCAATGTCAATGTTTATGTTCCAACAAGATGGTGGCTCCCTTATTACAACTTTCCAGGGATTTTTTGTGGCATCTCAAAATTCATGCTCATGGTATTATTTTCCATTCACTTCACTTATGCACAATAAACAAACTATATTACATAAAACACCACCAATTTTACACAATATGGAGTCAAGTAACGTAAGATTATAAATAAAATAAAAAATTAACTAAATGACAGACTAAAATCCCGCCAAAAACTCAATTGGCATTTATATAACTTTAAATAGACTTAATGTTATATATATATAATGTAATACGTACTTACTCCTAAATTTATGAGCGGTCAAAAGCATGGCAAGTACTGCACAATGATCAAAACTCCAATATGATCGATAATTTTTAACGTTTCAATATTATTTAAAAAAAATCCAAATAGTATACAAATAATTATTGCAAATGTGTAAATGTTAAGATGGTAATGTATGATGAATAGAGATTTATAAATAGACTAGCTGACCCGTGCGACTTCGTCTGCACCAAATCGGTTATTACCGGTTTCGATTGTACTTTTAAACGCGAAAAATCTAAATAAATCTCAAAACCCGATTGCAGCGATACCTACTGTTTCAAATTGTGAATCCCAACTATCCAGGGACTCACTCAAACATATACCCAGTTGGTATGTGAGAAATATTTTAAAATATGCTTTGAACCCGTTCGCAGCATCACCTACCAGGTCCAATTAAGATAACAAATAACCTACATATATTGCCGATAAATGTCTTCCCAGTACGTTGTCCCAGTAACTTCTGTCCCAATAAGCCTACAACCCGTTCGTAACATCATCTACCGGGTTCAATTAAAATAAAAACTAACCTACGTATATTGGCAGTAATGTAAAAAAAGCTTGAGAGGTCCATGGACCTCCAGTTGGAACGTAGTTCCTTTCCCTTTTTTGTAGGCGTTTACTAAACGCTCAGTATAGTTTACATTATAAAATATCAAGTTGATAGAGTTAAATTGTAATTTAAACGTTAAAATATATTCATAAAATAAATAATGATAAATTAAACACTGAATGACGTCATAACTATTTTCAACTTTTATTAAAACTTTTTCACACTACATTGTATTAAAGAAAAACATAAATATTAAAAAGATATGAGCAACATGTGTCATCTGTCACTTGCCTGTGACTATTTGTCTAAGAGCTAGGCAACGGTTTCGACAGCGAATTGGCTGCCGGTAAACCTTTACAGGCAAAAATATTGAACTTTATATAATTTTAGAATGTTTTGTTTTTCACTAACTTTTAAACGCTACTAAAACGTGAATTTATTATTGCCAGACATTTTTGATATTAACAATAATGTGCCCGATGCAATTTTTTGTAAATAAAGAAGTATGTTCAAACCATGTTAAGATATCTGTAATTTTATTGAAGTTATATTTCTTTTGGCGCGTTAGGGAAAAATGATGAGAGTAAATTTTTACGATGAACGCGCACACCGTAACAAAAAAATGATGAGAGTAAATTTTTACGTTGCGCGCACACACCGTCACGAAAAACCGACACCCTGAAGTTAGCTATAGTCAACATTTTGTTTCTTTGTATTTGTTGTTTGTATTTCTTTATATTAAAACTTTCATTGTATTAAATACCTTTTTTTTATTGTTAGTGTCGTTTTTTCTACAAACGTAGAATAAGGCGCAAGATAAAATTTTTGAAAAGATTTTTACTTGTTACGCCAAAGAAGTATAACTTCTAATGCGTGTACATAAGTACACACACACACTTTTTTTTAATATTATTTTATTTCAACATAAAAAAGGGTAAATTAAAAATATAATGTATTTTTTTATGTCATAGGAGGCAAACGGACAGGTGGGTCACCTGGTGTTAAGTAATAACTACCGTCCATAGACACTTGCAACACCAGGAGAGTCGTAAGTGCCTTGCCAACCTGTGTTGGAGGGGGAGGAAGCGGAAGGGGAGAGGAGGAAGGGGAAGAGAGGTGGGCCTCTCCGGTGCTCTCACTAATCGAACGAAACGCACTAATGCAAGCATTGTTACTTCCCGTCGGCTTTTTGTTAGAGGGTGGTACTACCCCGGGCGAGCCGACCCATTCATCCTGAAACCAGTAATAGCTTCAGCGTGGCTCTACCCCCTACCAAAACCTATGTATAGAATAACTTAGTTATAACTCTAGCTTAGCGCAACACTGGCTGTATAATAAAGATAGCCATAATTGTGGAAGAGCCTGGTTAACAAAATGAAATATGTTCTTTGCAAGGGAAAAAATAAAATGGTTTGAAATGAATTATTTTGTTTATAAAGAATATCACCAGGCACATTATTGTCAATAACAAAATTGTCTGGCAGTGAAAAATTCATGTTTTTAATAACGTATAAACGTTAAACTTATAAAAGTTACTGACAAAAAATGTTCCTTAAATTATTTATAAATCAAAATGTTGATCTGTAAAGGTGTAATTCGCATTAAAAAATACAACGTTAACCGGCTACCAGGTATCCTGAATCGTGTTTGGAAGGGCATAATATATCTTCATATTAAAGAACCAACTTTTCTCAAATTCTCGTTCTTCCAACGTTGCTGGCTCTTATACTAAGGTGTCGCAAAAAAGTCTAGTTACATTAACTAATTTCTTTTCTTTCGTTATCCTGGAGAACCCCTTGCGTTTTATGGGTCAAAAAGTATCCTAAATGTAACCTTGTAATGTACAGATTTGGCTTTGTTACAGTTTTATTATAGTATAGATAAATAAATAAATCTTGTCACCTTTGTTTAGCAAACATTTTTTTATACAATGAAATAAATGTAACAACATAAGTGACAGTTTCGTCTACATAAATGTTTCATACGTGGTCGATAATTACGTACAGAAATGTCATGTAGGCGTAGCTCAGTTGTAACGTACGGGGCTTTATATGTTTCGACGGGGCCGACGGTTCGAATCACGGCGGTCGTTTTTTTTTGGTATTTTTTTTTAAAGTAGCATATGGAAATATAGCTTAATTTTTTAGCTAATCTGTCTGCTATATATAGCACAAAGAAAATTTACCAAAATTCGTCAAGAATATCATGAACTACATTTTTTTTACTTTCGTCCGTTATCCTGGAGAATCCCTTGCGTTTTATGAGATAAAAAGTATCCTAGATGTAACCTTGTAATATTGGTTATTACTGTGCCAAATTTCGTCTAAATTGGTTCAGTACTTTCAGAGTAATACGTGTTTAAAGGGACAGACAAACAGGCAGATCCTGGAGAATCTCTTGCGTTTTATGAGAAAAAAAATATCCTAAATGTAATCTCGTAACATTAGTTATCACTGTGCCAAGTTTCGTCAAAATCGGTTCAGTACTTTCAGAGTGATGCGCGTTCACAGGGACAGACAGACAGACAGACAAAAATTTTAAAAGGGTTATTTTTGGCTTCTATATCGACAACAAAGCCTACCCCCATCAAAATTTTCAAAAAATATTTAATGTACAGATTTGACCCTGCTACAGTTTTATTATAATATAGATGTGCTCGTTGATGTAATGGAAAAAATATATTTCCAATTGTTTTGTGTTAATAATACTACTTCTTAATACCAATTCAACTTTTTTTTTAAAGAAAATATGTTCAAAAATTTGATATTGAAGTCGGTTAATACTTTTTTTTGAAAATTTACTTTATTTTTCCATTTTTAGTGTACATAAATATATTTTACTAGCAGTGCCCGCGAACTCCGTTCCGCCTTAAGTATATTAAAATATGCGCATTTTTGCGGTATGGTATCTATCGGTATGGTATGCGATATGGTTTCAATTGGTTGTACAATAAGTAACGTTTGGTACGAACGCAACCTTATCAATAATCCGCGATAGTTTCTACCACCAACACGGCTACCATCGCTTCACATATAATACACCTTAAGTAATGTAATTACAATGCTTGCGTCATGTTGCAACACAGCAACGAACATAAGCACAATAGGCTCCTAAGAATTGAAGAGTTTTTTTTATAATATTGGTGGCAAACGAACATACGGGTCACCTGATGGTAAGTGATCACGGCTGCCCATGGACAATTGCGACACGAGAGGAAACACAGATGCGTTGCCGGCCCTTAAGAAAGGAGTAGGCTCGTTTCTTGAAAGTTTTATTACTTTGTCACGGATCCCATAATCAGAACCTAACCAAACTCTCATCAAAGTACCCTTGAAGTACATCCTTTCCAATAAAAAATGAATCATCGAAATCGGTTAACGTGATATTGAGTTATTCGTCTATTTGTCGTGTACATACTTAATGTAAATTTAAAACTTATACGGTTTTGCACTGGATGCCGTTGCCGGAACTGGACCAAATTCAAATGGGACCACATGGGAAGTACCAGCTTTCAAATAAAAAAAGAATAATCAAAATCGGTTCACCCAGTCCAAAGTTATGAGGTAACAAACATAAAAAAAAAATACAGTCGAATTGATAACCTCCTCCTTTTTTTGAAGTCGGTTAAAAATGGAGGAGTGAAAGTAATGAATTGTATTATCTTCGTTTATTAGAATAGGTTTATATGTGCGGTTATCCGCTAGCGACCGCAAATTATATATTATTTGCGACCAATTTAAAGTAATAAGGTTATAATGGAAGACGGAGTGGTGGAATGTACCTAAGTACCGTCGAGAAATTCTTCAAGGGGAATTTCATTAAATTTCTCCCCACTTATTGATATGGGCGCCCGAGAGCTTCGTCGGATCGCGCTTTATTAAGAAATCATATGAATGTCGAAGGAAATGGGCGTGCGTGACAATACGCCATATTGCCATTGGAGTATTGGCGTACCGCTATACCGTCGTGTGGCGACATACTAGAGATGTATGCACGTAATCAGCATAGCTTTGTATTAATTGATGAAGTCAGGTCGTGTTTTGACTTAAACAATTGATATATATAATAAATAGATGATATATAAAACAGTTCAGTACCTTTCTCTGATAGTCAACATTTTTTTATTAGCTATTAACGAGCTTTATTATCAATATGTTTCGAAATTGTTTTTTTTTAGAGAAAACTTCTTTAGCCGCGATTTGTAAGTAAATTTATTTGGTAGGGGAAAACTAATGAATTCGCGTCACCGATGACCTCTAGATATTCGTGAAGTATGATTGCACTTGTGCCAGACACCATATACTAGACTGTATCATATGCGTGTTTGAATTTTTGTTCGGATGTGAATTCACGTCACCTATCAACACCGATGATGTCGACGACATGCTCGCGACGTATTGCGCTTGAGTTAGAGTAGGCATATATATGTATATGTAATATTTATATTTTGTATTGAGAATGTACATGTAATTTATAAAATGTATATAATTCATATTATCATTGATTTAAACATTCAAAAGTTGGTAGGTAGTGGAGAAAATTCGTGGTTCCAACACGAATGGGTCGTCTCGCCCGGAGTACTACCACCCGACCCACAGAAAGACCGACGTGAAGTAACAGTGCTTGCATTGTTGCGTTTCGTTCTGTCAGTGAGAGCGCCGAAGGACTCCCTCCCCTCACCTCTCCTCTCCCCCTCCCCTCCCATCTCCTCTCCCCCTTCCCTTCCCCCTTATTCTCCCCAATCATCAAACACAAGCTCGCAACGCACTTGCGACTCCCCTGGTGTTGTTAGTGTCTGTGGACGGTGTTGGTCACTTAACATTAGGTGACTCATCTGTTCGTTTGCCTCCTATAACATAAAAAAAGTGTACAGAGTTATTTCATTGTTTTGAGTTTTCACTTCTGTCCACAGTCCTTATGATTGTTTCAATTTTTTTGTTTTCATAAAAATTTCGCACCATTTTCGTCAAATTGGTATTTCTCCGTTCGCATGATTGATTTTCTGTAATAATCGCTAAGAATATTTACCATAAGATCTCTATTTTAAAAATTCCGTACCATCATCGTCGAATTGGTATTTTTTTTTCCTTTGTATCGATCTTCTGTAAGGGAAAAGGGATGATGACACGCGGAAACCAATGGCAGATCTGCTTGATTGATTTGCTCCCAAAATTTGTTACTCAACAATACAGCCGCCGCCTTTACACAATTTACATATGAATACATATTACGTATATGTACAAATAACTTTATTATGGTAAGTTATAGAATTCAAATTGCTCTGGCTTTAATATATGAACTGACTAACGACACATTGTTGGGTGGTATAACACAACAATTGAGTTCGAATGCATTCTGACCACCATACGCCTGGTATAATAACCGTGGCATTACTCGTGAGGTAGGCTTAGGAGGTGGTAGAGCCACGCTGAAGCTATTACTGGTTTCAGCACTCTCGAAGAAAACCGACGTTAAGTAACAGTGCTTGCAGTGTTGCGTTTCGTTCGGTCAGTGAGTGCGCCGGATAACCCACCTCCCTTCACTGTCCCCATTCCCCACTCCAAACACGGGATGGCAACGCACTTACGACTCTTCCGGTGTTGCAAGTGTCTACGGACAGTGATGATCACTTAACATCAGGTGACCCACCAGTTCGTTTGCATCCTATTATATATATATATAAAAAAACGTGAATCAAACAACGAAAAAGAGCAAAGATTTAAAGAATTTGAATCTGTAAATATATAGTAGCTAAGACTGTGCACACACATTGTAGTCCGGTGAAGTTGTTAAGACCTTGCCAGGTCAATAGCGTAGTCAGTTCGAGAAAAAAGTGCACGCAAATTTTATTTTTTAACTTTATTTCGTCAAGTTTTGCGCCTATAAATAATTGGCATATTTTTAAAGTGTTTGTTTTTTCAATTTAATAAATTAACAATAACATTAAGCCTACAGGTCTATATAGATATTTTCCTGTGCTTTTTAAAATAAAATCAAAAATGGATATAATAGTGCAGGTCTATTTCAGATAAACAATTCGGTGCTACATCGTATGTCATGAGGTTCAGCGAAGGTTATTATTTTAAGGGCTCGAATAATATTTTTGACAAGTTGAGTAACATACATTGATTTATATAACAAATAAGGAGACAAAAGAGAAAGTGATTATTTATTCATATACACTAAACTTCTAAACCGATAAATAAGTAATCGACGAGTATCTCACATCATCGTGGAACGGAGCTGTAAGGCGCTCCTATATGGCAATCAATTTCTGTCTAGTGTTGCCAGATTTTCCAACCGTAGAAAGCCAGATTAAAAAAGCTTTATAATATCCGATAATTCATTCGTTTCAGATTATTTATAATACATAATCACATGTATAGGTATTTATAAAAATCATTGTAACTTATGTATGTCTACAAACAAAGATACAATTATAAATAGTACTACCTTTTTTAAAGTATAACTATTCTATGTAACATTCACACATTATACATATACATTTGCTATTAAAATAATGTTTGTAAACTTTTGAAATTGATGAACAAGGAGTCTGCAATCTTGCAAGGCTTAGCGTGATAAATTTTATGGCTTTCAATTTAAAATGACTGATATTCTTACTTGTATTTATATCATCATATGCCCGATGTTTATGGCATTATTATAACATTCTAATGCGACGCGTTAACAGGAAGAAAGGTAAATCACGGCTACCCCTTACTCTTGGTGTTATATTTATTGAGCAAAGAGGATATTTTAAATTTAGAAAGCATGTTTCACAGATGATAAACCTCGTAGTGCAATGATACTATCCTAAAATCAGATTTTACTCCAAAAAGGTTATAATAATCCGTCAGCACGCATTAAGGTGAAAACTGATCATTGTCAAAAGGTCAGAGCCCGGTATTACGATTTACCTATATATGAAAAATATGAAAATAACCGGACAGTATTTTTGATTTTGGAATCTACATATTTTCGCCGTTTTTGGTGTGTTCGATTTGAATTGAAACTGCTATATGTGAGATTATTCCTCAAATATTCTATAGATTTGATTTCATATTTAGCCGCTTTTAAACGTAGGGTAATTAATTTAATAGGATTAATTTATGTAATAGGATTTTTCGTTCTGGATATGGTAACACTTAACCCACGTATACGCTCCCGCACTCATGAGCACAGATCGGGCGACGACCTATTCATCCAGAACAAAGAATGATTCCCACCACCATTAGATGCTGTGCGCGTCTCACAGATTATCTATACTATTATTATTCTAGTATATTTTACTTGAATTTTTTTTCACTTGAAATATGAATAGCGTGGCTTTACATTCAAATGCTTATTTGTTATTTGCATAATATTTGAAAGTATTGCAATCGATTTAAGGAGAACGAGGTCATAGTTTCATTACATACGTGCAATTGTATCAATGTCCATTTTTTCGTACTTTATAGGCAACAAAGAAAAGAAATATTACTGATAAAGCCGCTCTGTTAACGCAGCGCCGTTGTAATGGGGTTATTTGCATAATTAGCACTAATTTGGGAATCGAATTTTATTTTCAAGGTTACTGTCGTATTCTATGTGTGTGGTATAGCCTAATTATTTTGCTTTATCCTGTAAGACCTAAAGCAATTGAATCCCTAGTGGCCTTAACAGTTTTTGAAGAAATTGCTCTTGCAATAACTAGATATAACGAGTTTTGTTACATATAAATATTACTTTGAGTGATTATTTAAAATATACTTAATTTGGCTGAAAAATATATAGTAAACAAACAATCAATACGTTCCAAAATCTATTTTTGAGAAAAAGTTTACAATTCTTTACGGTCACTGAATGCATGTCTTTTAAGCTTAACTCCGTCCTATTTTTCTAATCTTTAAAGAATACACTAACAAGATGCTGGCTCCGTCGTTTAAATTGTCCAGTAGTTTCTGTAACAACTTAAAATACCTGTTTCTATAAAAATATAATTCACATTTTACTTGTGATAGTTTAAAATAGTTCTAACTGCTAAAGAAATTCTATATTAAAAGCATTTACCAATTTGTAAAGCGTTATCTTTAATCTCTATTTATATCTAAATTCTCTATAGATTTAACTTAATTTAATTTTAAAGTACAAATACTTTCTAGAAATTTCTATATTTTCTTGTTATTTATGTTTTTCATTAACAAAACGAGTTGAAAAAATTGATCACGCTTTTCTACAAATAGATTTCGACCTACAGCAAGATGAACTGGAAGGATATCATGATAGGTACATATTTATGGTGAAAGGCGATAGTGCCATATAAGGGGACTGAAGGGTACATTGTAGAGCGGTGAATGAAGGGTGGTTGCTGAATGGCGCCTCACCGTCGCCTCGGCCGCGGGGTTGTCTTGTCACTGGCACAGATCTTCATGTTGTGACACAGTTCATAAATAAAAGCAGTAGCCATACTTTTATTCCAATTTATAGATAACTTCTCTAGAATATTATATAAGTGATTTTCCATTATTTAAAAAATTAATGTATCAGTTTCAGAAGTAAAAGATTATTAAAAATTGTTTTTACAATAATTTAAAATACTCCCGATTTCTTTTCAACTTTATATCTGCTATTTTTGAACTTTCAAACTTTTTTATAATTGGCGTTTGACCGCAATCTCAACTGATGTTGAATGACAATGTGTTCTTAACTGATGAACACACTAAACCTAGATGAGGATTAGCTCTCGAGTACAGCTGTCAGAACATACATACGTACTTGCCAACTTCAATTATGTAATATAGGCCCAATTGCTTAATCAAGCATAAGTCTATCGCAGCACACTGAACCTTATGGTAGACTAGCCTTTGCCCGCGACTTCGCTCGCGTTAGTGTACGTATTTTGAGTACAGTAACTTTGTCGGGATGAAAAGTACCCTATATGCTTTTATATACCCCTGACAGCTTTTAAACAGAATTTCTTGATGATCGGTTGACAAGTTGAGGCGTGAAAGTGTAACAAACAAACACTCGCGTTTATAATATAAGTTAGAATAGATATTATCTATACCGTATTTTTATTAGGTATATGTTATCACAAATCTTTTTCTATATTATTTTTATTAATAAAATGTTACACAATACGTATAATCAGCCAGTCGGTCAGGAATACCAATAAACACTCTGTGTAACTCTTTATCCGGGCAGAGCTTCGCCTTACAGTAACTTCCACATAGGAGTGCGCGCAGATCAGTGACATCTTGCCCTTTATATGCTGAACTCCCACCAATGTAGTCTCACACCGGGGTGAATAATGAATAGCCGACCAGTAGCGTCCGAGATCATTAGTAACACCCCCGATAAAGTCAATAGCGCTGTATCGCAGGTCAATAGTGGTTCCCCGGGTGGCGTTGTAATCTCGCCTCTCGAATATGTCATAGCGGTACCGGACGTAGTCATTAACAAAAATGTAATGTATTTGTCTACTAATTTACCTGAACGCACTTTAAGCGAACACAAGTGCTGCCCTCTATCAAAAACGTAGTTACGATTGAATCTCGGTATTTGCAAACCACTTTGAGCGTAACAGCGGTAAAAATAATTGAAAAGCGGTTAAAATCTCTATAAAACCGTAATAAAATCTAGTGCTAGTGTAGACTAGTGTCGTGTTAAAAATATTAGCGACCTAATCGACAAACTTTGTTTATTATTATTAATAGTTTAAGTTTAGTTAAGTACTTATCTCTGTGATGAAGCGTTTTGGGTCTTCAGTTTAGTTTACTACGTACTCTCGTACATACCCGTACTTACTGTATGTAGTGTTATTGTTTTTGATTGTTGCAGTATAGGTTGCTATGTTCTTGTAGGTGGTAGAGCCACGCTGAAGCTATCACTGGTTTCAGCATGAATGGGTCGGCTCGCCCGGGGTAATACCACCCTTTCATAAAAACCGACGTGAAGTAACAGTGCTTGCATTCTTGCGTTTCGTTCGGTCAGTGAGAACGCCGGAGACCCACCTATCCTCCCCTGCCCCCTTCCTTTTCCCTTTCCCCCTCTCCCTCCCAATACAGGCTGGCGACGCACTTGCGACTCCCCTGGTGTTGCTAGTGGTAATGGACCCGTTTTTTTTAACGTGGAGTAAAATCCTCATTGGACTATCAGGCCCGTGGAGGTCTGAGCTGAGTCGAACGCCCGCCGTGTACTAGGACACAACGGTGACGGTGCCTTTCGGCGAATTTTACCGACTAAAAAGCTCCACGATTAACCGTACGCCGCAGTCCCCCAGTCACGGGGTGCGTGAGCAGGCTCCGCAACACCTCCCGGCAGCAGGCGTTTAGCACACCACACCCGATTGAGACAGCCCGATTCCGGAACTGTCTCCCAGCCTGCCGAACCCGTGCAATGTAAGGTCGGTGCCCCTAAGAAGAGGATCTTCATGTGCGGTGAGTGGTGGATACATGTCCTCATAATTTCATTTTCTATAAATAATGTATATTCAAATATCTACACATATCAATTTTCATGACGGTCGGTTGAACGATACAGAAGTTAAAAATTATAAAAAAGATATACTATTAAGAGAATTTAGAGTTTCTTTTCTATTCATAATGGTACTGTGATAACAAAAGCGCTGCAGAATTGGCAAAGCTGCATAATACACTATCGATTCGTTTAAATGCAAGAGAGACACAACTATACGAGGTCTATCACCGTCTCTTTTTGTCCAAGATACAGTGTACCCGCACTTTATCTGCCACACGATCTGGACAAATAGTGACACAGCCACATGATGTTAGCCAAAGACAATCAGAATAATTGGACGGTAAATTGATTTTCGGGCTGCTACGGTTTCGCAAAGGAGCACATAAGTGCACATTACAACTCGACTATATTTTATATATTTTTAGTATATTATAAATTGTATTTACAGTGCCTAAAATTATTGATAATTAATATAGAAGGGAATTTCGTAGCTTAACTTTTTTTTATATCATTGGTAGCAAACGTACAGGTGGGTCACCTGATGTTAAGTGATCACCACCGTCCATAGACACTTATAACACCAGGGGAGTCACAAGTGCGTTGCCAACCTATCTTCGGGGAGAGGGGGAGTAAGGGAAGGGGAGGTAGGCCTCCGGCGCTCTCACTGACCGAACGAAACGCAACAATGCAAGCACTGTTACTTCACGTCGGTTTTCTGTGAGAGGGTGGTGCTACCCCGATCGAGCCGACCCATTCATGTTGAAACCATTGATAGCTTCAGCTTAGCTCTACCACCTACATTATCTGGACTGTCCAAAACCATAAAGGTTTAAGCTCCACACAATTGTAGACCTCTGAGGCACAGGCCAACAGGCTTTTGGTAGCATAAGCATAAAATAAATACCTGATCTATTAGAAAACTTTGAAAAATAGCAAATTATGTATTGTAAAATAATAATTCACTACATATCGTTATCATTATTCTATTATATTACACTAGCTGTTACCCGCGGCTCCGCACGCGCTTTTTAAAAAATGTATTAAAGAAATGTAAAATTGTGAGTGGGTGTGTACATTACAGAAAAGCTTTTTCAAAAACATTTGTAACTACGACACGCACGTCAACTGTTATATGTAACGTGTACATTAGATATAAGAATGCAAATAGTATATCGAATGGGATGGGGTTTATCATCAGCAACATACCTGGAACTTCAACCTACTATATACCAAACTCAGTGCTCACTAACACTATATAAGAAAGTAATGCAAATTATAAGTTATACATTATGGAACAATATATCTTAAATCCTTTATTATATAGATATCATATGTCCGTATTGTCGATATACTTAACTTATTCTTATACGTTGCTATAATCACAGAGTTATGTAGAAGCAAACGCGGTAAATAAAACAATATAGCCGCCAAATTGACCAAAAAGATGATATAATTCATATTACATACAGATATATGACTTTCAATTATGTATATTTATTCTTAGAGTCCAGTAAGGTACACGTCTCACGCGGTTGTAACATATTTTTGATCAATTTCACACGGAAGAATGCACAGGTAGCAGTTAATCACTACATAGTGTACCAATTCAAATAAAAAAAGAACCATTAAAATCGGTTCACAATTGACGAAAATAACTAACTAATAATAACATATATAAAAAAATACATACAACC
>MU159111.1:85868-136027 GCA_015888305.1 Antheraea pernyi | reverse complement strand
AGCTCAAGGGTGCACGGCACACCTCGGCTTGGCTGTGGGTTATTATTATTTTTTTATTTTTTTTACAGCTTCACCGGACTACTAAGGCCGAGCGCTTAGGGCACTCAGCCGATTTTGGTTTTGGGTAACATACACAAGGGTGCACGCACACCTCGGCTTGGGCTGTTTCCTGGTAAAAGACACGTCTGTCCTAGCTAACTATTCTAAGCTATTCATACATATATACATTTGTGAACCATACAATCGAAATTGCATGATTCACAAATGAATACGTGTATATCGGATTGAAACGAACTTAAACTATTCGATTCAGTTCGATGAGGGGAAAAAACAAACCCTCCCACCATGTGTATATGTGCACGTGTGTGAGAGAGATGATTTCATATGTGTGTTCAAGTGATGTAGGTGAGTCACTGTATCGCGAAATTAATATCAAGAGGGCTCCGCGCGGGGACGACCTAGGCTCGAGATATTATTGATAACCGCGAAGTGTGCGGGAGCTAATAGGGATCGATTACAAAAGCGTGGGCGCAACACGCATTTTATAAGATTGAATTTAAATTTACTAACGGTGACGGCACCGAAGTCTAAAAATAGACATAACAAAAATTATTATTATTGTTTGACGGTTATTTTTAGGGGAAGATAGACGTAAATACGCGATTTACTCTATCTTATTTGAGTTATTTATTTTTTAACAGCATAATATCAAGAGGGATCCGCGCGGGGACGACCTAGGCTCGAGATATAATTGAGAACCGCGAAGTGTGCGGGAGCTAATAGGGATCGATTATTTAGTTCGTTTCATTTCCGATATACACGTATTCATTGGTGAATCATGCAATTTTCATTGCATAATTCACAAATGCATATATGTATGAATAGCTTAGTATAGTTTAGCTAGGACAGACGCGTCTTTTTCGGTAACAGCCCAAGCCGAGGTGTGCGTGCACCCTTGTGTATGTTACCCAAAACCAAAATCGGCTGAGTGCCCTAAGCGCTCGGCCTTAGTAGTCCGGTGAAGCTGTAAAGACCTTGCCAGGTCAATAGCATAGTCAGTTCGAAAAAAAAAAAAAAACAGAAAAATTTGTATTACTTAGTAATCCAAATTGTAGATATCTTATTTCCAGCGATTGTCAAAAATGCAACTTTGTTAGGAAATGTATGGCACTTATCTATCGAAACGTTCGCGTTCCATTCCATTTTTTCAATAGATTGATTGTTTGTAAACTTGGTTAGCATTTTTCCCTTTTCTACTGGTGTTAGCGATTGTAGATAAGTAACTTGGCTAGGCCCCCAGTAGTTCCTGAGATTTACCCCCTACAACCTCACAAACTTTACCTCTTTATAATATTAGTATAGATAAAACCTGGTACTTTCCGGTCTTAAATCATTGCGTACGGTATCGGTAAATGTATAAGTTGAAGAAAATAGCGCCATCGTCATCCGCTGGTTAATTTTTCCTTATTACGGGCGGCGGCAATTCTCTGTCCCGCGCTTATCGCAACCAAATTCGCTCGTTATGTCGACATCGTCATCCAATGTCGCCGTTTAACTTCCCACTTCGTTTGTACAATCTAGGTCACAACTGGGCCGCCGATCACTCAATAGATTATCGTTTCCTCGTTTGGTCAGGTGTCCGTACCCGATTCCATTATTCCAATTATCACAGTTCCATTCCATCGAAATTTGTCAAACAACTGCTGCGGTCTCACACTCAAAGGTCAGGTTAAGGGATTGGCTAATAAAACCGCCGAGGTCGTTGATTATTTATAGAAGCAATTAAAATTATTCCTGGTCGAATTAGTGACTAATTAATTAGTCACCATATTAATACAATAAAATGCTACTCATCTGTCTTTATATATATCATTCTTCTGTCCATGTGTATGTGACTGATTTCCTTCTAAACGGAGGGACAGATTTTGATGATTTTTTTTTTGTGTATTTAGGTGGATTCAAGAAGGTTTTAGATTTACAATTTGACCCGGTAGGTGGCGCTGTGGTTGACTTTTAGGATTTTTTTTATTATCAAGGCAGGACAACAATTGCCGAGATAGATACTATCTACATATAACTGTATAAATAAAATAATAGAGGTATGTCATTGTGCGCCCATCACTCAAAAACGACTGTATAAATAAAATCGGTTGAGAGCCTTAAGCGCTCGCCTTAGAAGTCCGGTGAAGCTGTTAAGGCTTTGCTAGGCTAATAGCTTAGTCTGTTCGAGAAAAAAATATATGCCGCTCGCGTCGTTGCCGGGGTGTGGTGTGTGCGTGCGGACTATGCGGCGAAGAAAGGGACACGGGAAAAGAAAGTAAGTTCGAAAAAAAAGTTTGGACAAACATCGATATATTTTTAAATGAAACTTTTTATGGCATGGAAGAGAAAAATTTGCTTTACGCGTTACACCTTAACGTAAGGTAAGTATGTATGTGTCTGCTGGGTCTAGTAGTATACCAAAATAAGTAAATGTATAGTTAAGTATTTATACAACGAGACTTCGTATAGCATATTGTTTATGAGCAATCTCATATACATAATTTAATACAGGAGTTTCACTTCCTCCGCGGGTACACACTGATACACGCATTTATTTTTTGTTTTACTTCTTAGACCCTTGACACTTGTCTAGATAAATTATTACAATAGCTGTAATATACTAAAAACTTACGTTATGTTGCGTTAGTTATCAAAGTTTTAAGAAGCTAAAATTTTCATATGCTTTAGGCGCGATCAGGGGCTGTGTGTTTTCTTTTCGTGAAGAAGTGGGGCAAACGGTGTGATGCTTGTGTTTGTTTTTCTCAGAATATAAAATATATTGTTAGATAATAAACGACACCAATGAATGTAGTCATGAATCCCTCCATAAGATAAAAATGTAGGAGTAGAATCTAGAATCTTCGTTTCATTTCGTGATTAACAAACTGGTAGTTTGCATGTTAAAAATGTGTTTAATTAACCATTGTAATAATAGCGGATGTTTAAAAAATAAAATTAATTTTATTAATGTTTTATAAATTGCTAAATATATTTACTGTTTGGGTACGAAAGTATACACGCTACTGATAACAAAAATGCAGTTTTTAAATTTTTTGTCGGTTTTTCTGTCTGTCTGTTTGTTCCGGGTAATCTCCGAAACGGCTGGACCGATTTTGACATAAGTATATCATAACAAATAAATTTAGTCTATTTTAATTTAGACTAACTATTAACCGTGGTTTCGCCCGCAGTGCTATCTCCAAAACGGTTCGACCAATTTTTACGGGATTTTCACCAGCAGATAGCGGACATCAAAACAACTAATTCAGTCTATTTTAATTTAGACTAGCTGTTAACGGTGGCTTCGTCTACAGTGCTATCTCCAAAACGGTTGGACCGATTTTCACGAGACTTTTACTGACAGCTGACCTTATAGGAAGTCATTTAGGTTATTATATTTTAGACTAACTGTTACTCGCGTTACTTTGTCCGCATGAAATTTAGCAAAAATATGTTGTTCACTGTTAACATGTGCGTAAGACGTGCGTTGTACTGTACTCCAAAAGTAAATATAATTGAAATTCATATATGTAATTTGAATTATATTGTCTTTTTGGTCATTTCGGCAGCCATTTGGCTTTATTTACCGCGCTTTTGTCTACATAACTTAGTAACCATAGTAATATATAATAATATTGTATCGAGTTCAATGAGCACTATTTACCTTGTCAAATATTAAAAACTGCTTAGACAGATATAAAGTTTTATTTCTTGATTTATATTTATGCAAGATTTGAAGACATCAGCTCATTCGTTGTTTACTATTCAACATTATACTTATTAATAGTAGTTTTGAATATAGAATAGGTCTTTCTAACAAGATATTAGATCATAAACGTATTAATTATTGACAATATGGGCATATTATATCATTGATAGATTTAAGTCAGTTTTTTATTAGTTCGTTATACAGTGTAAGCGAGCACTGAGGTAGTTATATGGTGGGTTAAGGTACCAAATATGTTGCTGATGATAAACCTCATTTAATACACTGTTGGTATTTATATATATAAAGTATACGTAACATGTATGTTACTGTAAATGGCGTGCGTGTCGTACTTACAATTGTTTTAAAGAGCAGTTCTATAATTACACATGCTCTCACAATTTTATAATTCTTTAATACAATTGAAATAATCGCGTAATATTAATAAGAACAAACTAATTATTGACACGTAAGTACCAAACATTTGATTTAAAGAAGAAAATTGAAGTTCCGAATTGCAGTTTGTTGTTAAAGATTTCCCCAGAGGTTCTACAACAGTGTTGTATTTTCACGGTAGGTAAATGTAGGTCCGACTTGGGAATTGGGGAATTGTATTGCGGAATACTAAAGAAGCTGTTTCATAAATCCACGTCACTCGAGTAAATAAGTACATGCTGATAATGTTGGCCATATTACAAATCGTAATAGATCATAATTAGTAATGTAAGTATTGTTTTTAAACGTTAGTTAAATAGATTATTAGTAAGGTAGCGAAGACAAGTGGAACATAAAATGAAACATAAGCACAATATATATGATAATAGCAGATACCCGCGACTTTTCCTGCGTTTTTGTCATACAGAAAAGGAAACGTAAGCACCACAGACATCCTTGAATACATAGTGCTAATAAAGTTACATAGTGTCTTACATCTTTAAAAATTCTATACTAGGATTTTTTTACATAAAGACAAATAAATGAATAATTAAAAAAATATATCTATTAATTTTTATGTGATGCGCGCACAACGGCAGATTTCTATAATTTCATTTTATTAAATATCTCTTGTAAAATTAAAAACGTAAAGAGAAGTGACTAAATATGAGCTGCTAAATGCTAAATTCAGATTATGTGCAAGTCATAAGAGAGCTTTACCAAAGAGGCAGCAAACAGGCCGATGGCTCGCCTAATAGGAAATGGTTACCGTCGCCTATGAGCAACTCCAACACCAAGGGCATCACTGCTGTGTAGCCAACCTTATGCATAAGGAAGGTTCTAGAGAACTTCTGGGTGGTCGCTATTTTGCTAGCGTTTAAGGTGTGCGGGTGAGCAGCCAGCCAGCGGTGGGAGGTGCGAGTTTGAAGTGGTGAAGAGGGCACCATATTAAAGAGTTCCTCAGAACACTCTCCATTGTACATGCGGTAGAGCACACATAGACTGCCAATGTCTCCATGTAAAGTCTCTAATTCGCAACTTAATTCGGGGTCGTCAATAATGCGAATATTCTGTATACGTAAAACCATCTTGTTATGTGTAATTCTACAGAGAAAACTGTAACATCTGAATTTGTTAGTTTGAAGCCTAGTTATGAAATACATCATTTAAAAGCCGATCTTTGTTGACTCGTTATTAACTAACTTGTTGTTAAGTTATTCCGACAATAACGGTGTAATTACAAAAAAGTTAAATACGCATTGAATACTTGCTTTAAAAAGGTTTCGAATTATATGCACTGCAGTCGCTGAATGTTCACCATCTTGCTCTTTTGTCTCGCTTTGGTTACGTTAGGTTAGACTTGCGAAAAAGGATACCGTGAACTTGCCTCGGGCGAGCGCGGTGCATTTATTCAATACGTATTTAACTTTTTTGTAATAACACCGGATAAGTTTTACGTTTATCGGATACATTATGCAATTTCTAATTAATATAGTAACCACCACTAGTGCCCAGCATCGTTCGCTGATTGCCAAATAGTCGGTAGTCGGTTCGCTTTCTCCGATGTTAATTATTTTTAAATAAAAGCATAACCAAAAACCGGAATTCCCAGGCGACACTTTTTTGGTGTCGCCTACAACGCTAATAATTAAAAAGTAAAGTAGAATATATGTGGGAGCTCCCAGGCAGACGACCTTTTTTTAGTAAACATATTTTAACCTTGCTTGGAATTTAATTAAAACTGGTCTATTCCTGTGGGGCCTTCAAATATCACAAGAAAGCTCCTGGAGATTTGGCGACCGAGATTTGGTAATAGAAGCCTGGGGTAGGCCTCCCTCCACGCACCGCCTTTCTTAGTCAGACACTGCAGATTTCTGTATAATATACGTAAAAATAAATGTATGCCAAAAGCTGTATATTTGATTTGATTTTCGAAATTATACGATAATTTTTATTATAAAAGCTAGATCATTAATATTACTTTACAGTTTTTTCACTGTTTTTTTGTATTTCCGAATTACTATCAAAACAGCTTGATAGATTTATATAACAGTTTGTGCAGTTAATTAATTGCATACTTATATTATATACATATTAAGATTGCATACTTGTAAACATCGAAAAGGATTTTTTATAGGTGGTAGAGCCACGCTGAAGCTATTATTGGTTTCAACATGAATGGGTCGGCTTGTCCGGGGTACTACTACCCTCTCATAGAAAACCGACCTGAAGTAACAGTGCTATATTGTTGCATTTCATTAGGTAAGTGAGAGCGCCGGAAGCCAACCTCCCTCCCCTCTCCCCTTCCCCTCCCTACCTTTCCTCCAAACACAGGCTGGCAACGCACTTTCGGAATCCCCTGGTGTTGTTAATGTCTACGGACGGTGACGATCACATCAGGTGACCCACCAGCTCGTATGCCTGCTATGACATTAAAAAAAAATGAATTTAAAGAATAATGGGCGTGTTGCCTAAACGATACTGATAACATTTTGTACACAGACAGTATGTCATTCAAAATATTTTAAGCTATATAAAGTATCACTAACACTCTTCAATTTCGTAAACAAAAATATCATCAGAAATTAAAATTGTATTTTATCCTAAAGCCAATTTAATTTTTGCAATTTTTTTTTATAATTGATAGACCACAAAAAATATCAACTATAATTACTTTATTAAGTACCAAACGGTAAAAACATGTGTAACTAAAACTGAAAAGTAAATCTGCAGGGAAAATACGCCTTATAATTTAAAATCTAGTTAGTATAAAATTATCTTAAGAATAATTTTATGTACCTTAAAAAAATCTTTAATCTTTTCTAGGTGCTTATAAAATTTCACTTTCTTAGAACTTAAATAACTTTATATTAAATAAAGATATCGTGATATCTGTTCTAGATAAGGATAAGATTTAGTCAATAAGTAAAATTTTAAAAATTGACTGAAATCTATTCAATAGTTTTTGCGTATAACGCAATAAAAAGGCAGACTTGTATCATTTAATTTATATGGAAGAAGATAGATACCAAAATAATTTGAGTGTGCAGAGACTTCTTACTTCTTCGTTTCCTACTCTGGCTACCAATCCTCTTTACATAGCCATTACCAAATTGAACAATATTTCATATTTTAAAGTTGACGAAGCTGGATTATTTCAGTTCTCTAACATAAAGGTGGCGCCCTTAGAAGTTTCCAGATGCCTATTTAACATCTCAGAATTCATGAACTTTTGCACAATAATCAATCTATATTACGTAAAATACCACCTATTTTACATAATATAGTGTCCAACAACGTAACATTATGAATAGATAATAAAAGCCAGTATATAACAGACTAAAGTACCGCCTAAGATTCCCATTATTTATTTTATCAATTTTAGAAATGTCTGTCTGCCTATCTGTCCGTTTTATTGTTTGTTTGTATGTCACGCATCACTGCTAAATTACTGTGTTCGTGATAAAATTCCTTAAACAAAATCACAAATCATATATTCGAGTAACATATAATCTTTGTTTTAATAAAATCGATTCGGTCTATCAAAAGTTACAGTGCTTTTAATGATGACGCGACTTAAGTACGAGAGGAAGGAAAATAATTAAATGCACTTAATACGTTTCAGGTGACTGTATCAATCACGGTTTTTACATAAGCTTCCACGCAGACGAGGTCGCGAGCACAGCTCGTTGTAAATAATATACCTTAATAAAACCATAGGTTTAAAGAAATAAAATAATTACGCGCTACGTATAAGTGTAAAAAAAGAATAAAAATTACATGCTATAATCTACAATATAGCAACAAACGTGCAAAGTTTCTTATGAAGAGTAATAAATCTGCCGTAACGTTAACATCTACACCCGCACTCGGTATGTTAAGAATGAAAATAAATCGCATGTAATATAGAGCTAAATCACCGGGATGAAATTGAAACTGAGATTGGGCTGTAATGGTGGCTGTGTAGTGAACCGAACGGATCCCTCGTGGAGGATTCACACGTACAGATTACGTTGACGGGGTGTGTAATGCACTGTACTCACGACAATATAATGGCGGGTATTTTGAGGTTACATTTTCGATGATTATGTCGTATTATTTGAACTATGAATAGAGTAGTTGGACTATTGCACTATTATAAAGGTAACATTAGTGAATATGTTTATTGTCGATAAACTCTGGAACTAACTTAACTCAAAAAAGTAACTCGGAATCGGTCCAACCGTAGGAGATTATCAAGAATAACCAGTCAGACAAAAAAATGTAAAAATTGTTTTTTGGATGCCGTAGTAAGTACCGTATATACTTTCATATATATTTAGCAGAAAATTGGTACATTAAAGACATTTAAATATTATTTATTTGTAGGGTTTACTAGCTGCCTACCCCGGCTTCGCATGAGTGCACTAACGAAGAAAATCTTCCTTTTACAGAAATGGCAACTCAACAAGTAAACGGCAAACTGCTAATATTTTTGAAGATCTCTCTCCTGTCTTCGGGCTCACTCGCTCAATTTTTATTTGGATATTATTAACCCAAATTTTCTTACGGCTTAGTGCCTTA
This sequence comes from Antheraea pernyi, assembly GCA_015888305.1. Taxonomy (NCBI): domain Eukaryota; kingdom Metazoa; phylum Arthropoda; class Insecta; order Lepidoptera; family Saturniidae; genus Antheraea; species Antheraea pernyi. Next base: position 127,281 of record MU159111.1, on the reverse strand, counting down.
AACGCTCACCTTAATAGTACGGTGAAGCTATAAAAGCCTGTCGGGACAATAGCGTAGTTAAAAAAAAACACTTTTCCACACGAGTTTCCAAACATTTTCTTTCATAACAACATAGTTCTAACAATTACAAACACATAAAAATAGTCAAATAAGTGCAGCCGGTCATGACTAAATTTGGGGATTGCTTTTTACATGTATAGAAGATTACCACGGATTTTTTTTTTTATTAGGTCTACGAAACTATGTTTAATTAATCTTACAATTTGTTATTATAATTTCTATAAATAAACTTAAAATTAAACACTTCTGGACGTAAAAACAACTTACACTATTGAAACGGTGCACATTAAAGAAATATAAAAGAAAAATAACTAAAAATTAAAATGTACTTTCAAAAATAAAATACTCAACTAAAAAATTAAAAAAACACTAATATTATCTATATATAAAACAAAAGGAAAAATAACAGTTATAAGAATGAAATAATTCAAAGAGTAATTACGATTTGATTGGTTTATTGGAGGAATTGGTTTATTAAATTATTCAAGCTATATAAAATACACCCATAACTGTAAAAACGACGGAACAAATTACCGTTTCGCATTTCGAAATCGTATCGTAATCAGGAAATGTAAAAAGGACTGTGTTCAGCGGTGCGGTAATTAAAGCCTGTTTGAGCGGCCTTACGCAATACATATATACGTAAGAGGAAAATTGCGGATCTGCACCTTCATTCCTATTTCCAGAGCAATATTACTGGAACCAATTGAGCCCAAATTTCCATGATTTTTTTTTATTAGATCATTAACTTAATTTCGTTCCTTGGCTTTCGTTATTTAAATATATTTCTATAAGGATATTTAATAAAGAGAAGTATTTACATAAAGTTTGTGTGATAGGAACCTTGAAATATCAAAAGATTTCATACGATATGTTTTAATAAAACACGGAAAAAGAGACCACTTGTTTATTTACATAAAACATTAGTTTTCGAATAGTAAAATTCACACTCATTCTACAAATATCAAGGTAACTAACTGTGTATTTTTTTTCCAAAATCATCCACGCATCCGTTTTTACTTTAGCTACTATGTATTAATATGTTCTAAATATTTATTGAATTGCTTACTTTATCTATATTCTTAACAAACGTAGTGCTAACTATTCGCATATTACTTTTAAAATTATTAGAAATTTAGTTCTTGTATGCGAACCAATTACAAGTGCTAACTCATGTCACTCATAACATTACAAAATAATTGTAATCAAGCATCATAGATCCATAAGATAATGAGTTTTACCTTGATAGCTGAGCTTTAAAATATAGTTTCAATCACACAATTAAAACAATCGTTATGAAAATTAACATGTAACGAAGAAAATTTCTCACGTTATCTACTTTCCACCCATCATCATGAAGAAACGTGCCAATTCATTTCTCAAAGGCCGGCAACGCATATATGATGCCTCTCGTGTCGCTAATCTCCAAGGGCGTCGATGATTACTTACGAATTACCCTTATATAAGTTTACTTTAGGTAATAAAACACAAAATCATAGAGATAACTTATTCTAAACATAGGTACTCATTTTATCACTACATATAATAAAAGAAATTCCTCTGCCACGCCTGTCTATCCGTCTGGCTGCTCGTGATAAACTCAAAAATAACGAAACGGATTTTCATGCAGTTTTCACCAGTAGATAAAGTGATCCATGAGGAAGGAGTAGCGTGCTGGCCATTTATAATGTCTCTGGCCCTTTTGAAAAATGGACGACATATTAGATGTCAGACTGATATTTTTTTTTTCGACAGACAAGTCCAATATTAAAAGTCTCGGTTGCAAAGTTAATGTTTGATTTTCACATATATATTATATGAACACGCCCCAAAAACGGTTTAGGTATTAGGTAAAAATTATAATTTATAATTTGTTAAGGTTTTTTTCATTACCCACTAGTAGTACATTATAAACATAACCGTTTATACACAACCGCAAAATATGGCAAGTATTCTACGAGAAAAAAATTTACCTATGGTGAATGAGAAAGAAATAAAAGCTCTAAATCCAGATGCCGATTGATAAACTGCAATTTATATTAAAATTCGATCAAATATAATAATTTGTATTTTAGTATATAGACTATTTAAAATAAATCCGGCTCATACTATAAATATGTAATTTAAAAAATATTATTTCTGAAGAAAATTAGAATTAGAAATATAACTCTGCGATACTAATCACTGCATTGTACACATTGCACATCATCGCTTAGCGTAGTCCCGAGTCGAAATCAGAGGTGGAATAACTTATAAAGATTATAAATAAAATATAGGAACCACTACATGAAATTCCATGATCGCGCCAAAAATTACCTAGTTTCCTGTTATTCAATATTCGGGTTTTCATTTATCACTTGTAATATAGCAGTCACTGATTTAATTAAACTGCTGTACAATAATTTCCCTACCAATAATTTATATAATATATAATACAGAAGATTAGAAAATAATTTGGTCTAAAGGACTAGTTTCCTATAACCTTACAAAAAAAATACAACATAACCTAAAAATTTTGACAGCGATAATAACATTTTTATAAAGGTACAAGTTGTTTGTTTATAAGCCTTTGTGATAAATGTATTTTAAATAAATAATAAAAATGACTTCAGCACTTATAAATGCAATTAAAAAACTGCACATAACAATAACTCCTCATATAAGGTTTCAATCGACAAATAACGCGATCCTAGCATCGGCATCTTCAGCAAACACTCTAAATGTTGTTAAAAAGGATTGGAAATATCCACCACAATACACAAAACCGCGAGAACTATGGATTGAAAATTTGGACACAGTAGAAGAACAAAAATTGGGTTTATTCGAGTTACATCCCCTTGTCTATGCAGCTCCGCCGAGAATAGACATTATTCATAGTAACGTAATATGGCAGAAGAAATATAGGTGGGTGTCGTGGGCGCATACAAAAACTAGGGCAGAAGTAAGAGGTGGTGGCAGGAAGCCTTGGCCTCAAAAAGGTTTGGGACGAGCGAGGCACGGTTCTATAAGATCACCCCTTTTTCGCGGCGGTGGCATCGCTCATGGACCACGTTCAGGCAAAACCCATTTTTTTATGCTACCTTTTCATGTTAGGATTCATGGGTTAACATCAACATTATCTGCAAAACTAGCACAAGACGATCTTCATGTTGTAAAGGATTTAGAACTGCCATCAGATGAACCAGAATACCTTGTAGATCTAATTGAAAAAAGGAATTGGGGACCTTCTGTTCTTATTATAGATGAGTAAGTATATTAAAATTCATGTATGCAGTAAGTAGTTCCTAAGTTATAGTATAAAATTACATTTAAAGAATGAATTATCTAATATTTTTGAGATATACATAACCCTCCTTCTATTTTGGAAACAATTATACTATTTATTTTCAAATCAACTATACAATACGTACCTCATGGGCTTTCACAGCTTCAGTGGACTAAAACACACAAAATAAACTTCCAGGATGAAAATTTTATAATATAATTTCTTATTATTACTCTATAATATTTATTTCTGTAGAACATATACACAATGATCACGGAAAATGGGTTCTATTGTAGATAATATTTAAAAAAATGTGAATTTGTTTACAATTTATTATTGTACGTCACTATGTATTTTATTATATTATAGTATGACATTAATTATATAATTAAAAATGTATGTGTGTAAGAAGTAGAAAACTCATCATAAACGTATCAGTGGAAGTTTGAAAATAGCACCAGTAACAATGAAGTTAAGGAGTAATAGGTTAGCATGGTATGGGCATGTTATGAGGAGAGTGAAGACCATGTAACTAGAAAAGCTTTGAGTATGACGGTCGATGGATATAAAAGTACAGGAAGTCCGAAAAAGGATGGATGGATTGTGTGAAAAATGATGTGTGTAAAAGGTGTGATGACTGAGATGACATCTGATAGGCGAGCGTGGAAAAGGAAAACATCTTGTGCCGACCCTACTTAGGTGGGATAAGGGTAAGAAGATGATGAAGTAGAAAACTCATCATTACACTTGCATTATCTATTTCATCTTATAACTTTAGGGCAATATATGAATATTGTAAAAACTATATGCATCATATTTAGTCATCTCTCCTTCATAATAAAAAACACTTTTTAATATTCAAGTTATTATCGCAACTTTAGTAATTTAAGAATTTCTACAACTTACGACATAATAGTTTCCAAATAAAATTGCCAATCAACAAAGTGTTAATATCTTCAAAAAATATTAACCAGACACAAACAAATAATGAGATGAAACTTATCACAATAACAATATTTTAATCCAAAAATAAGCTAATGCCTTTTAGATATATCAACTGTATTGTAATATATAAACTTAAATAGTATAAAATTGACTTATAAATTCTATCTATAATTTATATTTCAACTTATTTTATACGAAACAATACTAATAAAGTTTATACTGTATTCAATTAAAAATAATGACTAAAACTATTAATTTCCTTTTATTAATATATACTTTTATCACTAATAATAAAAATTATTCACATTTCAGTACTGATTATGCACCATTAAACATAACAAAAGCAACAGATAGATTGCAACATGTAAATATTATGCCTGTTTATGGATTAAATGTGTACTCCATGTTGAAGCATGATACTCTGGTGTTAACAAAAGCAGCCGCAGAGAAGATAGAGGAAAGGATTTTACACCACCTTCACTCTGATACTAGAGATAAACAGGGTGAATTTAAATTGGATCAAGTGTAAATTGTACTATTAAATAATCATGGAAATAAAGCTGTTAGTAAATACTTTATAATTTTACTTCAATTAAACTTTCTACATATAACATGGATAAGATCAGGCTTTAGGCTGGTTGATAATTATCTATAAATTGCTGGAACTCATTTTTTTTTTAAACTAGTTCAGCAAATTGACTGCACTGTACCTGATGGAAAGTACAGTACAGTCTATAAATAACGGCGACTGTCAGTGTTAAATAGCAATGGCAGTCATCGCTATCATGCCAACCTGCAAAAGTGCGTCTTCACGCCTCATTTGAAGGATCCCTTGTCATAAGAAGAAGGGAACACACTGGCTGGGAGACGATTCCACATCTTCACAGTACGACAAAAATAAGAGCTTTCAAACTTCTTCGTTCTTGCCGGGATGATCGCTATTGTGAAACTGTGGAGACGTGTACCCGCCCGTGTAGTTATATAGTGGAAAGGAGAAGATGGAATGAGGTCAAACAGCTCTTCAGAACACTCATTATGATACAGACGATAAAAGACGCTCAGTGAGGCGATGTCTCTTCTGTCTCATTTAATAATTATATCAGTTAAGTGTTATATTTTTATTAATATATGTTATGTTTTCATCTATATGCATACAATATGGTGTAACAGTTTATATTCTATTCAATATGTAATATGGATTCTGCTGATTGTAATAGATTTTGCTTTAGCAGGTATATTTATATAGACAGACACATGCATGTCCGTCGCTCCGGGCAGTTAAACTGCACAGGTCCATGTGGTGGAGGTGCATTATGCTGATGTTCCCACAGTTCGTTAGGGGGAATAACACCCATTTCCCCTTGAGGGGTCCACCATCTTGACCCCTCAGACCGCAGTTTGGGTCCCTTAGGAGGGGACAACACCTGTTGGAGGAGCAGATGTAGTGTCGATTAGACAGTCCCTGCTCCTCCGGCCAAAAGGTGTAAGAAGGTACCATGGGTTTTAGTCCGTGCGACTCGGGCATATCCATCCTCTGCTGCCCGGTGAGATGGATATCCGTTAGGGATTCCCCCATGTAGAAAAAAAAAAAAAAAGTATATTTATATTATTATTAATAATTTGAATGAAAGTATTAAGTATTAAAACATGGAAGTATAGCATGTATTAAATGGATGTAAGTTAAAAAAATCTTATATGTTACATATCTTGTATAATACAGTTGTCTTACATCTTACAGTTGTCTTATAAATACAGTTCGTATTTTCTAACCTTAGTCAATTCAATATGAAAATGTGAAAAATATGGTAGTTAATAAAAATTGACAGAATGTATTTTTTCTCAGCAATATATCCTTCACATTATGTCATTTCCTAGCTAATTCCATGTTCCATTAGGAATACTATCACATAATTAGTCTAACAATACAAAAATTAATAATGTATTAAGTAAATGTCCAGAGTCAATTCTTAGTACATATTTATATATGACTAAAAACACAACTGTCATTTTTTCACCTCTTTTTCTTGAGTTTGAATTTTTGAAACCTGAAAATGAATATAATAGGTTATTAATACTATATAACCTTCATACACGTCAGCTTATCCTTACCTCCATTCATTGAATGGAGTTAGAGAGATATCCTACCATGTTGTGAATAATTATTATAAATTACTTTTTATTGATAATTTGTATTAGAATCAGCATATCAAGATTAACCCATATTAGTTTAAAATGTGATAGAGAAAATAGTTTGTTAAATAGGTATACATTTTGTAAACCACATTTTGTCTTATCTATAATTTTGTGGAAACATCAGATCATACATTTCATAAATTTTCCTTGCCATGGGAATATTAGTTACAGACACTAGGATCTGTACGGATTGAAAGAATGGTAGAATAAACTAAAATTTCACACAGAAATCTATCATAAAGTAAAATTATTTCTATACATTCTAGCATATCATATTTTAATTCAGTTCAACATCCTAATTCAAGCCTGTTTATACTTTAATTGTTAATTATTATAGGTCCTACAAAATATAGTATAACCACTACCTTTTAATGTTCATGTTTATGGTATATAAAATAGATCATTCTTAAACTAGCTATCCATATATAGAACTGTATACCTTATGTGTCATTTTCGGAACATTTCCAGCCATCTTTTGTCGCACACTCCACCTCAACTCAGACCAATCATTTTCCCCAGGAACATTAGGTTTGTATTTTGCCCACAGAGAAGTGTAATAGTGGTATAATGATACAGGATCACATTTCTTTTTAACAGGAACTCTTTGTACTTTAATCACTGTAACAAAATGTTCTATAAATAAATACAACTGGGAAGAGAAAATTAATTTAGGAAGATGATTCAATAACATTTTTGTTGAGTGTTAATAAATCAAATAATAAAAAAAACCATCTCATTATATAGACTTTTCTTTAAAGTAACTTGATCCAATACAATTCTCATAAATATACACTATGTTAATACTACACTATGTTAGAAACTACTCCATTTTACATAATAATGGATGTTGATATATCAGATGTCAATAAACTCAGAAATAGTTTAACCAATCACCAATAAAAAAAATGTTACTGGTATGATTTATATACATGTGTAAGCATGTATAAGTGACTGCCTGGGTCATGTAGTATACCAAAATTAGTAAATGGATAGTTAAGTAACACTAAGGGACTATATGAAGTCATATTTATGAGCATTCTCATAAATAAATATAATTTAATACAATTAATACATACTGTTTTTTTTAGTTGAGAAATTATTTATTTTACTCACTTTATTATAACTCACTACTTGATGGCACTACATCACATCAACTACTGTACCTTTCTACCTGGCTGTTCTTTTTTTTACACATCAGGGGTAGGGGTTTGAGGGTTTAAGGGGTGTCGAATAACATCATAAGACTTGAGATATGAGATACCCAAGCCAACCTCACCTGCACGTGGTGCACTTTACTGGTAAACAAACGCAATGGCGAAAGTGAGGTGGTAGGGTTTTACAGCCTGACTGGGTCACAACCACCATGTATGTGGCGAAAAGCCCGTCATAGTGACTCACTTCTGCGGGTCGCGTTTCGGGATCAGCCTGTGCATATCCAGCTTTATGCAGGCCGGCATGACAGCGGCAACCGTTGGATAGTTTCTCTCTCGGTGGTCGCCATTGTTTTTGGATTGTACTGTGCCTACCATCAGGCATAGTGCAGTCATTTTGCTGAGCTACAATAAAAATAAAAAAACAAAATCGATGTAGGGTACATTTAAAAGAGAAAGAAGGTACTGTTCTCAAGGGATAGAACAAATCTCTATAAATGCAACCAAAGTTATAGGCATAATCTACTATATTCTATACCTCCTACAGCTTGTGGCCTTGCTCTCATAAATTATTATTATTTGATATAACACACTAGCAGCTAAGAAGCTGATGTGTATGTATCAAATAACTTAGAGATATCTTCCTGGTCCAAACTATTTTTAATAGAGTTTATGGCTGGAGCCATCACAACTTTCTCTGGGAGTTTATTTCATACAGCGACCACTCTGTTAGGCAAGAAGTGCTTCACTGTGTTTTTTATACATGTAAATTATTAGACCTAGCCCTCAGGATCAATACTTTTTATTAGATGACTGGCAACCCATATTCTTTTCTATAGCCTTGACATCTTGTATGTAAATTTTTATAATGATCGGTTGAATACTTATGGTATAAATGCTTATCAAATCAACTCAGATTCACATTTATAATATTAGTTATGACAAAATACTTACAATTATTAGAACTTGCTGCTGAAACTTTATCCTTTTCTTTAACAACCTCAGGGTTTTTTTCAACCCGAATACAAGAGCAAGCTCTTCTGAGAGGCTTGTCAGTAGTTATTGGGATACCTAAATTAGGTGCAGATTGTATATTGTGGGTTTTATTAACCCTTCTGGTGTTTTGTGTATTCAGACAATCTTTACTACAAATGATAGGTCCACTGGTGCTTTTTGACTTCACTCTTGAGGAATAGGTACTGGCACTATGAAGCCTCTCCGACCATTGAATTTCAAATTCTTCTTGATTAATTTTATCCTTACTCTTATTCTGTAGATCATATTTTATAAGTTTCTTTAAATCTGAAAATAATATTCATAGTTTCGTATTACACAAGATTATAAATGTTTTTAAAATTTGGAAAACTTAGAATCTACGTTACTTGTAAAGCTCAAAAAAGTTTATTTTCCATTTTAAACGTTTTACATCACGTTTTTTAGTCAAGTCGTAGGCAAAAATGGTAACATGCTAGTGTAATAACTTACGAAAAAAAAATACCATGAGCCCGATTTCGAGACTAGATATTTTAATCATTGAAAAAAATATATATACAGAGAGTACATGTCAGAATATACATCGAATTCTAAAGTTATAAATAATATAAAGTACCTGTGATAAAATATTTTAGAACTTCCCCACTAATATTGTGAATTCCTAGATTATTCAGATACCTTAATATTTCTCTAGGATCTAGTTCTGATGTCAACTGATAATATTCTTCGTCCATATTATAAAATGAGAATGTATTTAATTTTTCTTCATATAAAAGAAACGCTACGTACACAATAGATGTATATTCGCGTATTATAAAAAAGCAACGGTATAAAAACACAAAACTTTTCAAACTTTATCCGTCAAAAATTGACAGCATGATGACCACAGAGATGATGACAATGTTGGTATCAATAATTAAAAGTCGCAATTATATTTATTAATTTATTTTTCTTAATACTAATAGATTACATTACAGCTCTGTAACCTTCGATCAACAATAACTAGATAAAGGGTCATGTAGAAAATCGATGCTAAAAACAGTCCGCGTAAATATATACTTATGTGTAGCTATTTGTTTACTAGGAAAGGGAGAAAAAAGTTTTAAAACAGTTTTAAGTTCAACCTAATTACAACCATAACTTCTAGAAATAAAATCTCAAATGTTCAAAATATTATTTAATACTTACGATAAAACGAGCAAAGCAAGAAATTACTCCCCTCGCAATTAAAAAGACAACATAAACAACATGTAGTGTGAAATCAACCTTAACACGTAATGAATAAAGTACGTTTTCCCGTTATTGTGCGTGTTTGTGAGGGGCGAGGCCAAACATTTCTATAACAGGTTTTAAATCGGTAATTTTGTTCAAAATTTGATATTATTTGTTAGTTTAAAGCTTAAAATATAACTTATTCAACATGTATTTAGCGAAAGTAAGATACTCGGGCCGTTAAATTGCTTATTCGGGTATTATTTTTGCATCTTTTGAATACACTGCGGCATGTGAAACGGGCTTACATTGGCTGTGTTTCAAACAAACTAAACAAAATAAGAGCACACATTTCAAGTGAGCTCTTATTTACGGAGACGTATTTTTCGCGCGGACCCTTTATCTAGTTATTGTTGATCGAAGTCTGTAACGATAAAAAGAAAAATTACGTAGATTCATTACAATACTATTTACTGGTGGAATGGCTAAATAATACCACAAAAGGAGCTATATTGCGGAGTAGTCTGATTAAAGATCAATACATAATTGTCATTGGCATAAATCGGTTTTATCATCGAAAATATTAGGTATTGAAACAATTACTTTCTAATCTTGACAATCATTTCATTTTACTTATTCTTCTACTGTAATCTTTTAAAAGTATTAGTGCTGTGCTTATTATTATGTTCTGAAAAATAATAATTATTGCCTCTTTCTAATCTTAAAATACTAACATTAACTTAGACATTGATAATCGAAATGTCCCTACAAAATATTCGTAAACGTAACCATCGCTTTATTAAAGGGAAACTAGAACACTAATACTCTTTTTTAATACTTGTGCTTGTTGTTACCATAGACTGACAAAATCACATCACATCGATCCCGGCGCGGTGCGGGTGATTTTGTCTGTGCTACTGTTTATATGTAATATAGTCTGTGCGCAGCACTGACTGCAGTCTGCACCGTTCAGTGACCTATGGAGGTTAACGTATTAAAAATCAGTACAGTCAGCAGAAAAAACAATTTAGTGTCAAAATATGTAAACTAAAAAGGATTCCTGGAAGAGAAGACAAAATCCATTTTTAATAACTTATGTTGTTAGAAAATGTACAAATTTTGTAATAAAATGTAATACGTTCGATACGTATCAAGGTAACCAATAGATAAATAATAATGAATTTTATGAAAAAAATATTTTTGCTTTCTAATATAATAATCTTGGTTTAATAATTAAGTATTTTAAACTACCTAGTGTAAATATTATTGTTTACCTTGCTCACAAATTAATCTTATTATTTCTGTTTGAATAATATTTATACATAATAACGAGTTTAATATCGCCAAATCTATTAAAAAAAATTTAAATGAAACCTTCGTAGAAAGATTTCAAAAGTATTACTAATCTATGAGCTACGAATGTAACACTGCATACATGGCTATAGTTTTTATTAGATAAAAATCTGTTATCTCAGGTAAAACAACACCGTCACGCTTGCCTGAATAGTGGCTACCTACACATATACAAGCATATAAAAAATAGCATAAGCACCTTATATATACAATTTTTAATGTGGTTAATCTATAATAATATGTGATATTCTCATATACATGTAATGGGCTCCTCAGAAACTGCGTTAACGATTTGGAAGAAATTTTGATAATGTTTGACTTTTCTATTTTGCTATATAGATATTTTTTTTTGAAAGACACAATTATCTTTCCAAAACAAACCTCTATCGCCGTGTTATCTAAATAAGAAATGATAAAACTATGCACATGCAAAATATCTAGATAAACTAAACCCCAACGCGGACATTTAAATCGTAGATACCTACGCTACGACGCGACTCGCTTTCCTACATGACCACGCTTGTATGAACCCTGTAATATGATCTTAGGTATTTTAGTAAATATTTACCTTAAAGCTTAGAGATGAAAAAATCATAATTTGAAAGAAGTATAACTTTTATAGTTCGTTTATTAAGGCATTGTGGAAACATGGTTCGTATAAATTTTTAAATCAAAATTAAAAAAATAAAACTCCACAAAACATAGTTGATGTATGGATATTCATGAGGAGATATTACGTACATATTCTACGAAAGATATTAGTTGAGAAAACAATACAACATTACGGACTTAGTATTTCTTCAAAAAGAAACTTGATACCATTTTTGATTTTATTCAATATTCATTGATCGTTCATATAACTTCATTCATAGAACTTATTCGTAACTTTATATCGTAAGTTAAACTAAACTCTTAAAACTATCTATATAATAAAAACTATATATAATTAAAATTATATCTATATAATCTTGAGATTACTTCGAACAATTGGGGATGACATTTTATACTTTCACGTGAAAAATACGCGATCTCTGCAAAGTATATGAACACTCTTTACACGCAATGTAGTAAAGGCACTGCATGATTTAATTTTTCAGAGGTCGATTAGCGGCAAAGCGTCTATTAAATTTACACAATAAAAATAATAACCTCTGCGTGGTTCTGCCTTTTGAACTCTTATTCGCAGTTTCCACTCTATGAACCTTTGAACGTGGGGAACTCCCTTATGGATACGCCACCCTCTCGGGGAAGAGAGTGGATTATGTCCGACTCGCACGGACTAAAAGCCGCTATAGTTGGGGCGACACGAGATCTCTACAGACTTCATCGTGCTGCCCCAGCGGTCGAACCGGCAACAATTAATCGCCGCCGCCCGAGCCCCGTCCTCCGTCCACCGGACCTGTGCAATAAGAAGATGGGCCCCCCGACCCATCTTCCCTAGGTCCGGCTACGATGGCGAGCAAACTGCCGCCTCCTCCTGCCGGTCCTCCGTTGACGGAGAGGGTCGCTTAGAGGTTCCTCCTCATGGACCCTCTCCGCCGCCTCCTTCTGCGAAACGACTTCCTCGCAGAAGGGGGCCACAATATTCCACACATCCTCGCTGCCGAATATGGCTTTCACGACTCACGGCAGCGAGAGATCACGACCCACTGCCACAGCCAGAGTGCGGCGTTGCTCATCCCACGCAGCACACTCAGATAGTGTGTGCTGCACGGTGTTTCCACTCTATGTACCTACAGTACCTGACTTTTGATTTGTTCGTTGCGTCGAGGCCGAGATCGGAATAGTTGACTAAATTTAGTTTCATATAGTGTTATCTTTGTCTATCACAAACATCATACCATTGTGTGATAGAGAGAACGCTTTGCAAAAGCGAAGCAAGTCGGTCTTAGGCGAACGTCTCACTCTTCTCCCGACAAGCCGAATCAAATGTCGGGTACTGTACTTCTTTAAGCGAACTATAAAATATTTTCATCTTTAATAGATGAACATATAAAGAGGTATAATTTATATATTTTATCGATAAACCTGAACTAGTGAATATACGGCTTAATTCAAACTAATAAATAAAACAATCAAAATAATGTACATAATTATGTAGAAATACCAGTTATCCCGTCTATACGAGCTCCAAAATACATAATAATTTTCATCCGTAAGCCTACTACGCGCGAGACCTCATTTAAAATTTTAATTAGCTGTTTTTATTTATCATTAACAGACATAACATTAGCACACATTATACTGTATACATTAGTATACAGTTGCAGTATTAAGTGTAAAATAGAAGACAATGTATCGACGGAAGCAAAGAAACAAAACACTAACTACATTTTTTATGAAAATCAGTTTTTTTTTTAAATAATTCATTTCAGAATCCTTTATTTCACCGCAAAATTAGTTCTATTTAATCTCTACTTTTAGTACCAATCAATATATGGAAAATATGAGTTTATTCTTCTAATAATTACCACAGTTTCACGTTAAGGGCTCTACTGTAAAATCGTGATATTGTAGATAATCGTTTATTCTTTCCGGTCGTCAAAATATCAACAATATTTACTTACAGCTGTTATCACCCGCGCGACTCCGTCCAATGTATCGCAGCTCATTGCCACAGCGATCGCGAAGCGTGCACGATGTCCGCCAATTACGAAAGCAACACAGCTATAGCTAATTTCGTAGAGTATCTGAGAATACCGAGCGTGCAACCAAACATCAACTATGGTGAGTTATTTTCCATTCGATAAACAGGTCATCGGTTTATGATTACTATAAGATACTATAAGATTTTTTGCTTTTAAAGCATTTATATCGTTTGTGTGTATATACTTTTTTATTATGTAGATATATATGAGTATATATGATTGTTTTCAGATTTCTTTCAAAAATGTTTTATTTAAGCCTCATCTCCTTAATGTTATAATTTGGTAATTTATACATTCAGAGTGTGTTTTCTTTAAGATACATATTAGTAGGTACCTACTGAATATGGTAACATACTATTTATTAATTATTAACTTCATTATGGGCGACCCTTATAACTAATGAAATACTATTGATAATAAACATTAAGTCACACTTTGATTTTAAAAAAGTAAACTAAAAGGTGGTCAATTATTTTAGTAATAAAATCAGTTTGTTCTTCTTTACGTTAAAATTCGTATGACGCTATATGATAGTGCCATTTAAATTTACATAAATACTTTAAGTCATAGAATTATGAAACCGCTTTAACTACGCGCGGGCTTGTTACTCTATGCTTTAAGTATACAAGTAAATAAAAGAGATACAGACTATGTTACAGATCGTGATATAAGTCCAATCCTCCTTAAATACATCTTTTGAGTCTGTGGCTTGCGTGTTACAGTTCAATGCAGTTATTAATTAAAAACATAGGTAGTCCGATGAAGCTGTTAAGACCTTGCTAGGTCAATAGCGTAATCAGTTCGAAAAAAATTAAAAACACGCGCTGCTCTGCACTTCACACTTGCAAACAAACAAAGTAGGTACATAAGTTGAAGAAACCTTTTTTGTTATTTTTAATAATTATACTGAGCTCAAATAATTACCAGAACACTATATACACGTATGCATATATACAATATGTATGTATGTTGACATTTCCAGTACATATACGTATATATTCTTTTTAATAAAAAATAATGTACTTATACATATCATTATCATCATTATTATTATTATTACATAGTATAAAACAAAGTCGTCTGCCACGTCTGTCTGTCTGTCGTTCTGTCTGTTCGCGATAAACTCAAAAACTACAGAACAGATTTTCATGCGGTTTTCACCAGTGGATAGAATGATTCACGGGGAACGTTTTAGTATATAATTTGTTAAGGATTTTTTCATAATCAAGGCGTGAACACGTCTGCCGGGCTCGCTAGTAATATTATATGTATAGATACTTAGCTCGATTGGATAGTTATTTAGATTCAATTCTCGTAATTGCGCGCAGGCAACAGCCTCCAGCGCTTTGACCCTCTTGCGCTAGTTAACTGTATGGTTGAGTGCATCCGCGCTCGCCATCTAGTTTATCGAAGTTTTGAATTATGGAGTCTCTTTCGGCCAACACAAGCAAAATATACTGCTTATACACGTTAATTTCTCAAATTGCCTACAATGTTCTTATCAATTACCCGTTTCAGATTTAAAACTTTAATTATATTACTTGTCGTTTTTGATTTAGAGGTGGTGTGTAATAATCCACCCAAAGTACTTATTTCATTTTAGACCTACTTATTTATAACGAAAACGTTGTACACATTTTCATAGGTGGTAGAGGCACGCTGAAGCTATTACTGGTTTCAGCATGAATGTGTCGAATCGCCCGGGGGAGGACCACCCTTTCATAGAAACCCGACGTGTAGTAACAATGCTTAGATTGTTGCGTTTCGTTCGGTCAGTCAGAGCGCCGGAGGCCCACCTCTTCTCTCCTCTCCCCTCTCCCTCCCTTTTGACAACGCAGTTTTTGACTCCCCTGGTGTTGTTAGTGTCTATCAACAATGTTGATCACTTAACATGAGGTAACCCTCCTGTTCGTTTGCCTGCTATGATATAAAAAACACATCTGTGAAATTATTTATTTATACTATCTCATTTGCAATCCAATGTACACAGGTGAATCATTAAACCGTACCATCTGTTATTTAAACATGGTGATTGAACAGTTAAAATTATTAAAATATTAAAAACGAAGTCCCCCTAATTCGGATCTCTGGATATTCTGATCACTCTCAAAATGTTCTTAATATTTTTATGTACTCGATTGATATATAATTTAATTTGTAATAAAATCGATCAAGGGTAAGGTAAATTAATGTTCAATCATCAGAACTTACTCTATCATATGGCGAACAGAATAGCTGCTTTAGAAACCAAATCCTAGACAGCGCTTCAGTAACAAATAAATACAAAGAAAAAGGATTTTTTCGTGTAAAGCTTATATGTGAGTTTTTATGAAAGTTCAACACTTGCATAAAAACTAGTGTCCACTAGAGACGAGCAGTGGAGCAATAATCGCACTAGATTCAATAATGTTTCTCAAGCTAATACTGGCCGCCATGTAATAGAAAAATTCAGGACTATTCAGCCTTCTTGGTGTAGGAAGTCGCTAGTATTATATCGTCTCATCGTCCCATCGTACGCTGACATGGTCTTTAATATACTATCCTCTTTCAAGGACAGCACTGTCATCCTTTATATTATATATATCCTTGATATTATTGTTACAAGCTAGGATTATTATTGTTGGAGATGTTAGGTCGTCCACAAATTTTCCATTACCATATGTATGACATATGACACAATAAAAACAATCATATTCACTTGCACAGACATTTCGTATAACCAATGTCCTTAATTTATTTATAAAACACATTACTATCGTAAAACCTATAACAATAAAATCTCGTAGAAGTATACGTTCATAAACTCAAATTAGGGACATTTTTTAGACCATGGTTGTCGCAAAGCATAAAATGGATATAAGTCATTTAAATATAAAAACCCAAGATACACACCTCGAATAAAAGTAGCGCACAAAACCGGCCGCAAAATCTCCTCAAATATACATACGGGGTTATAGTTGTGCCATAAGCTTATGATTTTGCAAATTCCCCCTTACCTGAATGTTTTAAAGTTGTTTTTACAAGGACGCAAGCGACGCAAGACTATTTGAAATGACTGCATAATCCAAAATTATGCACTCATTTTTGTGTGCCGGCTGTGAGACATTATGTATGCCTCTTGGGTTTCTGTATATCAATTGTACAAGTACATTAATATCAAAATAATCGAAAATTCACAGTATTATACCCAATAATGAAACATTGAACTCAGCAAGTAGACATTGAACTCAGCATGCAGACACTGAACTCAGCATGCAGTATGAAGTATTCGACGTAAAAGTTAATAATTATCTTTTATTCTAAAAGATCGATGTTAAAGTACAGGATATGAAAAGCTTAGGAGTACCATTCAATGTAGAAACTAGTGATATGAGCCTATAATTTGAAATGTGTTGCAACATACCTATACATATCTAATAATGTCGCATCACGCTACTCTTATTCAAACTGTTAAAAATTTCCACGTACTCTTGGCACCGTTCCATATAACGGATTTGTCATAAATGGCCGACGAATCTTTGTTTATTCACTTTTAATTACAATCTTTACAGTATGATGAATTGCAAGACTTCATAAAAATAAATACTCGCAAGCGCGAATTTATGGGAAAAAGTCATTAAGGCCATATACATTTATTTATACGTGTATAAACATCGCGTCTACTATGTTTCCTGTGGTGAAAAGATAACAAAATTATAGAGTCATAGTTTAGAGAAAAACTAAGAGCAAAGAAGATATGGTTATACAAAAATCCATACAATGTAGATTAGTTACACATTTTCCTTACATAAATCCGGCTAATTTTCACCTTAGAGTAAATTAAAAATTGCCTTCAATCACATTTTTTTATATGTCCCACAAATTACGCCTTTTATCTGCTATATCGTCCCAAAAGGACTAAAGATCTAAAAGGCCTAAGAATATCCTAAACTCAGTTTATCCGCGTGATACATTCTACCGATTATTCGTACTCTAAAATACACACATTAGACAGGTGTAAACTTAGGTCCAATAGAACGTCAATAAATGTAGGTCATGAACTAAACAAATTACCTGTGAGCAGGATATAGTAAATTTTCGTTGGCTTATGAGGGTCCTGCAATTGAGACATCCTTTGTAATGCACCACAAATTGGATAATAATAAAATCACTCGTTTTGCATGAAGGGCAACTTTTAGTACCTATTTGCATTAGACTTCCATAAAAGGTTATCTTCTTATGGTATTAATTAAATACTAGAGAACACCAGTGATTTCATCGTATATTATCTCAAAAATATATTTTATATACCAGGTGGCTTTTTAAAGTTTAACACACTTCAATCGTGGGATAGTTCATGGTCACATTTAACATATAAAATAGTAATATCAAAACAAATACTAATAAACAACAAAGAGAACCTTAGTTCAAATTCGTTCTAAAACTTTTAGAAGTATGGGATACGATACTTTTAAACGTATAATAGTCACGCCTAGCTTCAGTAAACAAAATTCAAGGGGCACTTTTCAAGGTTAATCATTATGTAACTGCTTATGGTGGGAACGCCGCAAGGTCGAACAAAGAGAGATGTTGAGTCATAGTCATGTTTCTCGAGATAATTAGGTCAAATATTGTGCACCTATTTTTTTATTATTGATTTAGAACGAGAAGCAATTAATGAGTAATCTCTGAGAGTATGGCAACTATTTAACCAGTCGTGCTGTATAAAAGAAAAAACATAAGCACTAAACCGCTTGCCCCTCTTACTCTTAATGGTTATAAAAATAATAGTTTCTTAAAACGTTAATAGCTTTGTATTAAATGAAGCTATCGTGATTTTTTTAATAACGAACTAGTGTCTAAGAATTTAAACTAAAAAGTTTGATCGAAATTTATATAGTAGTTTTTGAGTGATACACGGACGACAGTAGACATTTATCATTTTATTTATACGAGTGCTTGTCTAGTGTTCGAACTTCGACCAAAAAGAAAATTTTTTTACAATTTCTTTATTGATAACACTAAAGCTCGTCAAAGCTACAAATAAAAAAAAGTGTGTGTATACTTATGTACACGTGTTACAAGTTATACTTCTTTGGTGTAACAAGATAAAAATCTTTTCAAAAAATCTTTCGCCTTATTCTACGTTTGTAGAACAA
This sequence comes from Antheraea pernyi, assembly GCA_015888305.1. Classification (NCBI taxonomy): domain Eukaryota; kingdom Metazoa; phylum Arthropoda; class Insecta; order Lepidoptera; family Saturniidae; genus Antheraea; species Antheraea pernyi. The sequence goes on along the minus strand of MU159111.1, from coordinate 108,323 downwards.
ACGACACTAACAATAGAAAAAAGGTATTTAATACATTGAAAGTTTTAATACAAAGAAATACAAACAACAAATACAAAGAAACAAAATGTTGACTATAGCTAACTTCAGGGTGTCGGTTTTTCGTGACGGTGTGTGTGCGCATAGTAAAAATTCACTCGCATCATTTTTCCCTAACGCGCCAAAAGAAATATAACTTCAAAAGAAAGTCTGCCGAAAAACAGAGGAGGGAGACGTTATTAACTGCCTATTTATATGTAGAAATCTTAAGTTTAATTATGTATAAATTAGTATTTATACTATCTACAAGATTTTAAAGTAAATGTCTAGTTTGCATAAAAGAAGATTAAGTCTTATCCTAAGAGAAATATTGAATAAGTTGTTAATAAATAGCATTATATTATAATTTTTTTTTAAGTGAAACGTCTTATATGAGTTACTTCAAATTCTGCTCTGCGACCTTTTTGTGTGGCGAAAAGTAATGGGGGTAAACACTGTGGCTAAAGTTTTGAAAACACCGGTTCTCACCCAATTCACCGAAGTTAAGCAACGTCGGGCGCTGTCAATACTTTCGGGCAAACATGTTGTTAGTGGATTGTCAGTTCGTATCACGGCAGAAATGTATATGAAGAACTTGGGTTGCCCAAGTATATCCGCAGGCATAGATTTCTGAATTAGGAATACCTAAAACAAGTTATGTTGAAAGACAACAACTACTAAAAAAAATTACTCTGTTTTCATTAAAAACATGTTTATCGATGTTTCAGACGACTGCGTCACTTTCCTCAAAAAACAAGCAAAGGAAATTGGACTGGCGATTAAAATTTACGAGCTTGTTCCACGTAAACCAATAGTTATACTGACATGGCCGGGAAAGGAACAAGCTTTGCCTTCGATTTTGTTAAATTCTCACATGGACGTGGTGCCTGTTTTCGAAGTAAGTTTTCAATTGAATGTGAACACACATAGTAACAATATCTTTGTTTAAATAAACTTATACAAGTGATAAGAGACAGTAAATATCCAAGAACAAACTGTTTGAGAATATTAACGAGATAAATAGAATGTTAAGTATTATGTATTTGGTCATAATAATAATATCTCAATGGTATTGAAACGATATCTCCTTCTACATAGATTAGATTGTAATTTTTATCTAATGCACATATATCTTATGTTATTGATATTTAATATTTACGTTACATAACGAAATCCTAAAGTAATACTATTTTTTTCTTTGCTTCTTATTCAGCGATGTAAATAATTCCACCATAATCATGAATCGCCTGTAAATCACATGTAAAAACCCAAGACACACAGTCTCGAATAAAAGTAGCGGTCAAAACCGGCCGCAGAAACTCCCCTATATACATACGTACGTGGTTATAGTTATACGATAAACTTATGATTCTGCAAATTCAGCCTTACCTGAATGATTTAAAGTTGTTTTTACAAGGGCGCAAGCGACGCGAGACTATTTGAAATGACTGCATAATCCAAAATTATGCACTCATTTTCGTGTGCCGGCTGTGAGACGTTAAGTGTGCATCTTGGGTTTTTGTATGTCAATGATCGTAGGGCATTATCAGAAATATGGGGGGTTACACATACAATAATTTAAGTTTTTTTCTATATCAATAAGTATTATTATATAAGTATTTCATCATTTTTGGATTATAAATAATGAATGAAGTATTTATTCATGCTGTATTTATTTTTCTGAAATATCTGTAACGTTCATATCAGAAACACCTGCGGTACACGGTGCCGCTAAATGTATATAATTTTGATGAAATAATGACAAGCGACAGTAACTCTTTTAATGTTAAATAATTATAAATTTGTAAAACACAAATAGAATAGAAATAAGGAAAGAAGGCATTGCAGAATTATTGTTCGACTGAATTATTTTTCCCCTAACAAATATATAGTCTTTAGTTACAAGGACATTTTGTAAATTCTATTTTTTTTCCTTGGTTCTGATCACACAATAGTAATAAATGTGTTTTAATTAGTTAGTAAAGCAATAAATCTAAAAATAGACTACAATTAAGAGTCATCCCTTGAATAAATCGTTTTGAACGAACTGATAAAAGTTTGACACAAAGATTTTGAAACACAAACAACTTGAAATAGCCGGGAAAAACCATAAATAAACACTACGATATTTTTAATTAGTAATCGAAAATTCGGACTTTTACGGTGTTATTACAAAAAAGTTAAATACGTATTGAACCCTGGCTTTAAAAAGGTGTGCACCGCGGTCGCTGAATGTTCGCCATCTTGCTCTTTTGTCTCGCTTTGGTTACATAGGTTAGACTTGTGAAAAAGGATAACGCGAACTTGCCTCGGGCGAGCGCGGTGCATTTATTAGGAAACGTTTTTAAACCAAGTATTTAATACGTATTTAACTGTTTTTGTTCAACTCGCGTCCTCAGTAATCATATGAAAATTCTTCTTAATATCAAATAGTCGGTAAAAGAATATAGTAAGCGGCTTCTTTGAAAATGTTTATTAATGCTATTCCGTAGTTAAAGCCAATTGACATTAATTGCAGAATAGTTGGACGTACCCCCCATTTAGTGCACACATAGATAAGGACGGAAAGATTTTCGCTCGCGGTTCACAAGACATGAAATGTGTTGGGATCCAATATTTAGAGGCCATAAGGAGACTACAAGCCTCGGGAATCCAACTAAAACGAACACTGCATGTTTGCTTCGTTCCAGGTAATTTTTTTTTCTGGATTTTTTTTGATTTTTTCTGGAATAATTTTACTTATTGGTGCAAAGCGCGATTAATTTAATATCATTTTGTCTTTTTCCTTTTGAGTTACATGTTATCAACAAAATATTTTATTTTGTTCAAACAACAAAATGTTCAAACATCTGTTTACGTTCATTAACCAAGGTTACAGTAGAAGGAAATTTGTAGAATCTATACAGCTGCTTTACAGGTTACATAATTTTTTGAATATTAATACAAATAATTATGTTAATAATTTTAAATTTTATTCTGTGTATTAGATGAAGAGATTGGCGGCCATGATGGTATGGAAAAATTTGTAGTGACAAATGACTTCAAAGCGCTCAATGTTGGATTCGCATTGGACGAAGGCATGGCCTCTCCTAACAATGATTTTATTTTATTTAATGGAGAAAGGAGTATTTGGCGTAAGTATATTTCTCTGTATTAGAATTCTTAATGTCGTGTATTTCATCCACCGTTTGTGTTTATAGCTCTGTGTACGAAATCAATTCGTATTCCAATTACAGTGATAGTCTTTATAACGAATTTCAAGGGACTGAGCATTTTTTTTTTCGTAACAAAGAGTTTTTGTTATATGTAGGAAGGATACAAATATTATTAGTTATAAATATAGTATAAATATTAGTTTATATAGTAAACTATAAGTTAGTTATAAATATTCGTTTTGTAGTAATCATACATACATACATCTATATAATATTATAAAGCTGAAGAATTTGTTTGAACACGCTAAACTCAGGAACTACTGGTTCGATTTGAAAAATTATTTAGGAGCTGAGAACTAATGAAGAATGTTTTAAAATCTTTTATTTTTCATCTTGAGGGCTTCCGCTGCGTGTCAGTCAGCGTTAGCCCAAAGTAAAAAATTCCACACGAACGAAGTCGCGGGAAGAAGTTAGTATACTATATTCTTTAAGCAGTATGGTGAGACACGATATTGTGTTCAAATGTATCGCGACTAAGTGGCGCTTTTAAAGTCGCATACAAATCGCAATGGACATAAACGCGTTTCGAGTTATTTATAAAAACTCATACTAAGCACAATCGTTACTATATCAAGTAACTAAGCGAAATAATAAGTAAGGTACCCGACTGTGTCACATATGTGGTAAACCCATCAAAGTAACTTCTTTCTAGTTTGAAGAATTTCTCTCTTAGTTCAGCAACGACGATCAGAGATGTCCTCTTAGCATTATTTTTGGACTGTACTGTGCTTATCATATAGGTCAATGTGGTCACCAAAAAATGTCCGTGAATGATTGAATTACTTACGATTACTGTTCATCTATTACTGATTGATCGCGTATTACATACTTAACTAACTAAGCGTAACAATATATATCACCACCATTATTATATACTACTAGCTGACCCGCGCAGCTTCGTCTGCCTCAAATCTTCTATTATCGGTTCCAATTTTATTTCCAAACACGAAAAATCTTTAAACAAACCTAGAACCCAATTGTAGCGACACTGACCGGATTCAATTGTGAATTAAAACTATCTTATATATATTGGCAAGAAATGTCTTCCTGGTATTCCCTGGATTGCTTCTCTGGCCTTAACCTCCGCGCCCCACTTACTAGGCTCGCAACAACGCAATAAATTTATCGGCTTATAGTTTTTTTCCATTACCTTCTAACCAACTCCATTTGTTAGTCCAAAGTAACTATTCCACGCGGACGAAGTCGCGAGCAGAGGCTAGTTTAATAAATAATAATATTAAGAGCTTCAATTTAACACGAACTTTTTTGATATACTTATATAACCTACTAACTGTTACACGCGGCTCAGCACGCGCTTTTTAAAAATGTATTAAAGAAATGTAAAATCGTGAGTGTGTGTGTACATTACAGAACGCCTTTTCAAAAACATTTGTAAATACGATACGAACGCCATCTACTGTAACATGTAACGTGTATATTAGATATATGGATACTAATAGTATATCGAATGGGATGGGATTTATCATCAGCAACATACCTGGAACTTCAACCTACTATATACCAAACTCAGTGTTCACTAACACTATATCTAACGAAATCTTTATTTGAACAATTTTGTTTTATGATTATGAAGACTAAGAAGATAATAATGATGGATAAAATAATGTACGACATATTATATAGAAGATTTGGTGCTTATGCCTTTATTGTAACTTGGACATGGAAGAAAATTGATTAAAGGATATATAAGAAATATCTATATTGACAACTTCAGTATTGGCTGTATGGATTAATTCCTTCGCCTGTCCTATTGAACGAATATTATTACTACTACTAACGAAATCTCTCAAAAGGAAAAAGGTGCCCGATTTTGAAAGATTCTTCATTGCTGCTCTGCTTCTATTGGTCTTAGCGTGATGATATATAGCCTTCCTCTATAATACGTAATAGATTACAAATAAAAAAACTGAAAAAAAAACAGACGTAGAATTAACATTTTGAACAGAAACACAAAATAAACTTTAAAAATGTTTGCGATAGAAAGTTCCCACGTTACCATGGCAACGTATATAACACTGACGTTAACACGCAGCTAAAAGGGAAAAAAAACAGCCCGATTTTGAAACATTCTTCATTGGGGCTCCGCTTTTATTGGTGTTAGCGTGATGATATATAGCCTTCCTCGATAAATGAGCTATCTAACACCGAAATAAATTTTCAAATCGAACCTGTGATTCCTGAGATCATAGCATTCAACCAAACAAACAAACTCTTCAGCTTTATATATAGATTCAAAACTAACCTGAAGAAATTTTCAAACACTCTAAATGTGGACCACCCTAATATACCTACCTACCTAATTACCTATATAATTCGATGTACGAAAGTTGAATGGTTTTTTCCCTTTTTTAGAAATACATGTTCATTGCACCGGACAACCTGGTCATGGGTCTTTATTATTACCCAATACAGCTGGAGAGAAAGTAAGTACAATCTGTTATTACACTAACAATACACTTCGTTTGAGGTCATGGTTGTACGCATGCGCTTCACACCGCTTGTCCCACGTCTCCAAGGCAAGAAAATTCACATCGCTCAAAGCGTAGTTCCAAAAATTGCTGTGATATTTTTTTAAATAAGAAACAAATACATAAGAGGTGCGATAAAAAAAGTCCAAAATGTATCTATCAATTATTGCGTAATGCATATTGAAAAAATTCTCCGAATTACAAAGTATCAAAGACGAGCTTCAATTTTTTTTTTATCATAATACGTCAGCCTATAAAGTGGAACTTGTTTGTAAAGTTGAATTTTACGAGATACTTAGTTCATGCCTTTAAGTAACAACTTCAAAAACCTGTTTGATTTTTTATTTCTTACGAATGTATGCGCAGTTAAAGAGAGACACAAAAACATAAATATTTGTAACCTACTTTTAAAAAAGGAGGTTGTATTTTGTTTGTTACAAGAACTTCGTCGATTATAAACCGACTTGGCATTTATTTATTTCATTGAAAATTGGATAGTTCTGGGAACCCCGTTTAGCAACGAACCTTGGATTTTGAAGTTACACCAGGTAACTCCTCAACTTGGAATAGGGAATGTATAATGATTGAGATTTTACAAGGTTTATGACAATTCAAGAATCGATAGGTGCATTTGTGTATGTGTAAGTATGTATAAGTGCTGTCTGGATTAAGTAGTTTTTTTTCGAACTGACTACGTTATTGACCAAACAAGGTCTCAACAGCTTCACCGGACTACATAGGATTAAATAGCAAAATGAGTAAATCTATAGTTAAGTATTTATACAACGGAACTTCTTATACTACCAGATTAGGCCCCCCTCGGCAACGGCTCAAGCCTAGGTCCATTCCCTCGGCGTGTACCCCTGAGGACGCTTCTCGCGCGATACAGTGACACAAAAGAGTATTCTCGTATACAGTGTAAACTCTTTCTAACGTTGTTCGTTATAACGAAAACTTTCTATAACCTACAAATTAGTTCAATTTGGTTGGTTTACCACAAAACAATTTATTCGTTCTCTTCCCTCCGTATAACAAAAATTCCTTATAACCAAAAAAATGGCCCTTGAAATTCGTTCTAAAGAATTACACTGTATATATAATTTAATACATTTCTTCTGGATGTACACTCTGATACACACCGTGTTTTATTTGTTTAGACTCAATACTTCTTTATACATTAAACCAAGCTTAAGATAGCTACAATGACAAAGGTAATCTTATCTCTTATTCGTACGTTGTATTCTCCGTGTAGTTTATTTATTTGGTTCTTACTAGACCAAATTTGTTATTGATCTCGTAAAATTATGCTTTGGATTTTGTGTTAATTCAGGATATTTTTTTTTTTCAGATTAGATATGTCATAGACAAACTGATGGATTATAGAGAGCAACAAAAACAAATATTACAGAGCAATCCTAAATTGACGATCGGTGACGTAACGACAGTCAATTTGACTCAGTTATACGTATGTAATTGTTTTTCCTATGTTTCTTCCCGTCGATTTCTTATCAACAATAATTCGTTATACCAATACGATTAAACAATAAACCTCGATATCGATGTATCATATTGTTTTTTTTTATATCATAGGAGGCAAACGAACACGTGGGTCACCTAATGTAAGTGATCACCACCGTCCATAGACACTTGCAACACCAGGGGAGTCGCAAGCGCGTTGCCAGCCTGTATTGGGGGAAGAGGGATAGGGGAAAGCGGAATGGGAGGGGAGGTGTGTCTCCGCCGCTCTCACTGACCGAACGAAACACAACAATGCAAGCACTGTTACTTCACGTCGGTTTTCTGTGAAACGGTGGTACTACCCCGGACGAGCCGACCCATTCATGCTGAAACCAGTAATAGCTTCAGCGTGGCTCTAACACATACTTTATAAAACTTTCGATTATTGTGAAGTACTCAAGACTCAGTTGCTAGGATTCGAACCTATGGTCCAGCGACATGGTGTCTGACCACGCTATCAACCAAGTCATCATCGCTTGAAGATAATATATAGTAATACATACTTTCTTATCCCTCCGGAACAATACATGTCTAGATGAAATATACCTCTCCCCCTTTGCTTTATCTTTGAAAATATGTAAACATTCATGATGAAGTACCTCACCAAAGCACCACATTTGCATTTATAGCAATCGTTAGGATTAGTAGTTTGTGTAGTAGTAGATTAATGCTTATACCTATATTTTGGAAGTGTAACTTCTAATGCGACTTCCAACAAGGTTGCGTTAAACGTTTAACGCTAACATGGAGGGGGTATGAAAGCACTGTTGCGTTAAACGTTTAACGCTACCATGAAGGGGGAATGAAAGCACTGTTGCGTTAAACGTTCAACGCTCCTCGGGAGGGGGAATAGAAAGAGACAGAGCGAGAAAAATAAGCAAACATTTCGTATCTAACTTTAGTTACCATAATCCCATTGTAAATGTTATAGATTTGGATATTTCTCCACTCGAAAATGATAATTAAAAGATGCGATCAATTGTGAATTGTAAGCAATGTTTATAAAGTTTGTCTTAAAGAAACAATATGATTTCACTAAAAATCAATTTCTACCCCTTCCTATTTTCATTTCCACATTACGAAGCTCCACTTCCTCCGCACGGAGGGACTCCACGCACTATTTTTTTTATAGGGTGGTGTACAGTCGAACGTTGTTCCAGAGAAGTTAACAGCCGTTTTTGACATTCGATTAGCTGTTACAGTGGACCATACAAAGTTTGAAGCTATGGTAAGTTTGCTTTTTTTTCTTTCAACGTTATATGAAGTGTTAGAAGTAAGGGAAACCATGTCTGCGTATGAAAAAGTGTCCGTTAAAATGCGTTAAACTAGCGTGGAGCAACTAGGTTCATTGTTGTTGCATTATTTTATGAAAAAATTATAATAGTAAAAACTCAAAAATCACTAAACGTTAACGTTAACATTACACGTAAACGTTATTTCGTAAACGTATTATTATTATAAAGTTAAAAAATAATCTAACACACTCCATGTTTTCTTACAACTTTTATTTTAGGTTAGATTTAGTTCTACTTACCTTACTTCTATACCACGTTACTAAGCAAAGATTTATTTGCAATTATATCATCATCATCATCACCAGCCTGTAAGAGACCCACTGCAGGGCCATAGAACTCTTCCCGAAGGAAGGTATAGGCGTAATCAACACGCCAGCCCACGACGTATTCACGATTTCAAACTCTGAGAAATCCACAGTTCTGTATTTTTCCCTACTATTGTACTACAAGGACATTTCTCAGGTTCAGGTTTCCTCACGATGTTTTCCTTCACCGTCAGCAGATAATGTTACCAATTTCAATTAGTAACTGTACGAGAGTTCCGAAAAATTCGTTGGTACACGGCGGGTTTCGAATCTACGGACATCGATATAAAATTCCACCGGTCAAACCACTAGGCCACCACGACTTGTAATTATATCGTCAGAGCAATCATAAATACAAAACTACGGTCTAACCATCTTTGAAAACTAGTAGACCCGAAGCCGTTAGGAGGAATATAATTTTTTGTGGTATATTTTTTTTTTTCAAGTAATGATTTGCTTTGCTAATTTATAGAACTTTACAACTTTATTTACGTGTCTAAATATTTGAATCCTTATAAAACTCTTATTGAGAACTTTTAACTATCCTTTCTCAGTACACGGCTACCTTATACATATAAGGAAAACCTGCGCAATTTTTTTTTCAAACTGACTACGTTATTGACCTAACAAGCTTCACCGGACTACAAGAAATCCTGCGCATAATTACATGCATTATTTTGTAATGTTTATTATTTCGATCATTCAACTGAAAATATTACTTCAAATGTTAATAAAGGGCATAAACGTAGCACTGATTTATGTATAAAACTTTAGTAAATCGATCAAATTTTGTAGATAAATCAATGGTGCATAGAAGCTGGGAAAGATGTCTCAGTAGAATTCGAACAAAAGAATCCGTTCGTTGAGTGTACTAAAATTGATTCCACAAACCCCTACTGGATGGCGTTCAAGGGAGCTGCTGATGCGCTGTAAGTATTCATAGTCCCGGGATATTTTTTTGGTAAATTACATATAACTGATTTTTCAATCTATTTTTATTTTACTTTAATGGTCAACACATTCTTCAGCTTTCAATTATATTCGGAGCTGAGTTTAGCGAAAGCATAAAAACTTCTTTCCTGACCAAATAATTTCCTTTTTTCAGAAAACTTAATCTGGACTGTAGAGTTTTTCCAGGAGGAACAGACAGCAGATATATCCGACAAGTAGGCATTCCCGCTATAGGTTTCTCGCCGATGAACAACACGCCCGTGCTGTTGCATGATCACGACGAGTTTCTGCAGGCTGATATATTCTTACGCGGAATTGACATCTACGTCAAACTGATTACGGCAGTCGCTAATGTCTAATGGTTGTGGGTCCATAACATATCGTTGAAACATGTTTTTTTATTTGAAATCACGTAGGCCAATGATATTATAAGTAAAAAGTTGTGAATACGTCGTAAACGCTTTGACAGTTAAAATTTAGCTAACTAGCTTTATTTTGACGACTGTCCCATCAATCCGTCTGTATCTAAGCAACGTATAACTATTTCTTTTTCACCAGCGATATTGAGAATATGCCATCTTACTTCCACATTATAGCTAAGACAGTGTGGCGTTACAATATTACTTTACGCATGTGTGCGTTATCGAGCAATCTGCTTTGTTAAAATATCATGTAGATAACGTATCTACAGCTTTTTATTTATAATATCATTGATGTAGGCATACTTTTGAAAAATTGTAGAGCACTCTCTAGTGATTAGTTATCAAGATCAAAAATCTTCCATCAAGCACGTATCCTTTTATTCCAGCGGTACCTCTTGAAAGCAGATCAATTTTAATTCCATTTAGCATGTTACGATAATGGTGCAACACTGCTATTTTAAATAATTTGTCATATAAATTTTTTATCAATGATATTATGATTTCAAAGTATCTGACAATTATAATTCATACGTCTATATATTTTATTATATGTATAAAAAAGAGAGGTATGTGTTATGATTTGACTACACGGTCTAGAAGCTAAAAATCATTGTCAGTGAAATCATTGATCACTCTTACCAGTCGAAAATTACTGCGTTTGTAATCATAAATAAAACAGATTTAATTTAAACCTGTTAAATGGCAGTGATAAGAAAATTTAATTTCACTGCTTTAGAATTATATTAAAATAGCTATTATTCTCATGCGAGACATTGAGTTATCCACCTTATAACATCAGAATTAGGTACTGTTCTAATAGTTAAAAGCTTAATAGCATAGCATTATAACAAAAGTCACGTATACTGTTATAAATCATATGAAAATCGCTGTTGAATTATTTCATTACAACCAGGTAGAACGTGTAGATAATATGTTTTATCTATTATAACCACATAATCTAAGGTTATTCAAAACTTAATAGGTCCAAAAATCACTTTCGTAAAGGTTAACGCAATTTTCGTGCATAAAAATTTTGAATTAGTAACTAAATAAATGAATAGTAATTTGTATAACACAAAATATACCTAGATAATAATTTTTATATAGAATTGCGAAATTGTTGTTTTTTATAAAATTCTCCGTCGACTCATCCTCCAATTAAATAGGGTACTATTTAATAATACTGATTAACATAATTTCTCTTTAAAGCAGTAATATTCCAATTACATATCAACAGATTCGTTTAAAAATTAATGAAGCCGTTTAAAACTAATACCATAGTCTATGAGACTAAATTGTTTATGGCTAAAAAGTATTCTATGAATAGGAACAACAATATTTAATAAACATACCACGTTATCAAACGTTACATTTATTTTTTGTTTATATTTTCATAGTTTTAAAAATATTGATTGTATCGTAAGGAATATTATGGCCTTTATAATTTAGCATTTTACTTTTAGACCTATAAGCTACGATCATGAGTCATTAAGTTACAAAAAAAAATTATAAATGATCAACTTATATTTAGCACACATTATATATAATTATAAATTCAAATATGTAATATGAATTTAGTATTTTTGATCAAACAGACTTATTAACTTTCAAGAAATGTTTTTTTGCAATTAACCTAAGCTGACCATTTTGGATAGCAATAACATAGTTAGATAACGCTGTTATTCCATATTAAATATTTTTTATCTTATTTTTAGAGTAGTAAACACACAGATTATAATAGCATGAAATATATCTTCAATCATGGTATTTTTATAATATTAGGAATAAGTTTTTCTTGGTTTTGGCATAAAATGCTATTGGGTATGTGATATAATCTCAAAGTAATATAATTATGCAATGCCGACTTTAAAAATAATGCCTGGATTTTGTAATGATTCTTTGTAAGTTAACCATTGTGCCTTTGCATATTGTTACAAAATTTATCTTTTTAAGTATTTTATCTGTTTTATACCTGTTTGAATTGCAAAATTATTACATTTTTTACATTTAAATCGTATTTATAAACTGCAAGTAAGATATGAGTGAGCTGATGTATATGCAACTATTTTTAGCTTCATACAAAAATAATTAATTGGGTTTATTTGATTTATTATAACAGATTATATATTTATTTAGTTTTATATTTATTTAGTTGATTGATTGGATTACAATGGACTTGATGTAAAATTATATTATCTATGATAAATAAGTAACTACATAGTTTTTGGCGGGATTTTTGTCTTTGATGTAGTGGGTTTTATATTTTATTTATAATCTTGTGTTATTTGACACTACATTTTGTAATATTGGTGACATTTTACGTAATACATTTCGGTTATTGTGCATAAGTGAAGTGAATGAAAAATAATACCACGGACCATGAATTCTGAGATGCCACAAAAACTCCCTGGAAAGTTCTAAGTTCTCCATCTTGTTGGAACATTGAAATCATTCACACTCACTTATTGTATAAAATATGTTGTAATCTCCATTGGAACAAAACATTGACACTGGCAAGTGCTTCTGCGGAGCCAAAACAAGAAAAATAAGAAAAAGTAACTACATAGATAATTATTACAATATTACACAGAGGTCATATTGGGTTTACCTACAATTTCTTATTCGACGTTTTTTTACTGGATCTTAGGATTTTGTGTTCATCGGAATTTTTGGTATATATTAGTATGTTATTTAGTAGTTTTTATTTTACTACACACTATACAAATGACGTAATATTGGTGGCATTTTAGTAATATTGTTTTATATTTATATACATTGAATTACATAATCATACCAAGGGGATTAAATTCTGAGATTTCCCTAGGACTAGATATTTAGAAAATTATGTGAACACCGTTTTTTAAACTAGAATCATAAGAAGACTCTAACTTTGTCGTTCGAAAAAAAAAATTATTTGATGATGGCAGTAAACAATTATATTTCCGATTATTATGTACAATTATGTATTACCGATGATTGTTTGACAATTTCATTATAATTGAAATATGTTTTTTAAGAGCTGTCATAGAATAAGCTTGTAACAATGGGATATAATTTTTCTGTTACTCTGGATTACTGTGAATCTATAAAACTGCCTCTTATGTTATTTTGAGTAAATATATCTACGATGTATAAATCGTATGCACAAGTAATAATTTTATATAGAAAATATTACTGGAATTTATATTATTTTTTATATTCTTATTTAGTTAAGTACCTATTTATCTACCTTAAATTATGTACTTCCTTCAACATATACATGAATAAATATAGAGAAATATGTTGTTTTTAATTTTGGATTATACCTTATGGAAATAATTTGAATTTAAATGTAATGACCATCATTGTTTTACATGAAGATCCAAAGTTATATAACCATGGGGAATGCGACCCGAAGTATATGTAAATGATGCTTGAAGGACACTACTAGTTAAATACTATTATTTTTTTCGAACTGACTGCTATTGACCTATCAAGGTCTTAACAGCTTCACCTGACTACTTAAATACTAATAATCTGAAAGCCGGAGTCAGTTAACTCAATTGAATATAGAAAAAAAAGTATATAGTAGGATTGAGTACATGTACCGTAATTTGATCGAAAGTACCAGAGAAATCCATAATGGTATATGTGGAAAGGCATCTTATAATATCATTGCCCGGTAACACACAGTAGTCTATTGACAAAATAGGTAAAAAACAGACAAAAAAATCGTATGGAGACAGAGAAACAAATGAGCGATCCTTTTTCCTCGTGTCACAGTTTATACCAATAAACGCCTAATGCAAATCGCATTAACGTAAACCGTTCCAAAACATATGTAGTTACTAGTTAACACTGCGAACGTTAATGATAATTCTAGCTGTATTCTTCTTTACATTGTTAGATAACTCGGGCTCGGGATAATCAGGCTCCTTCGTTTCTAATACCACCTGACGTTGGCGATAGTTATAATAATAATAATATTTATTAAAAACAAAGCAAATGACAAAGATAGTTACTTAATCTATGACACTGAATCTAATTGAATAACCTATGTATTAAGTTCACTAGTTTATCATCGTACCAATAGTAATTGTCGTTAACATCTGTACTAGTGTTCAACTGTATCACAGATGTCAACACCCACCGTATGAATTTACATATAGGTACTAGATTTTAATATAATTTAATAAAATACTTGTGCGCTACTTTATGTGTGTATGTGTTTAAGTGTACGTGTGTTTATGGGTGTATAAGATGCGTGTGTGAATAAATGTGCCTAAGGACTATCATGCTGCATAGTATGGTTTAAGGAGATCTTCAACTTCTGTGTACGTTAAGTCGTAGAGCCACTTACTGATCATTTTTTTTACAGTGTACTTGGGTCGACCAAAAATATAAATAAGTTTGTTAATCTTATTATAGATTCGGGAACCTAGGATACAAAAATATCGTGCTGCAAGAGCAGTCCGATGGGCTTCTACTTTAACACGGCCTTCCCTGATTTACATTTAAGGTTGAGGAGAAGGATAACATAGCATACTTAAATATAGCTGTATGTAGCACAAATAAACCTCTTACAGATTAAACTTTACACTCAGAATATAATGTAGTGGTTGGGTGTAGAAAAGGCTTTTTATACATAACCTTTAAGATAGCTCCTTGAGCTCGTACCAATTGTACCAGAATTTTCTTACATGCACCTCCCCAGGCGGATATGCAATAGGACAAAATTGACTGAGCTAGGGAATAATAGACCATCCGGAGTGCTGTTGTATGTGCAACAGACCTTAATTTCTTAAAGATATATACAAGTTTTCTGATGCGAGTGATTAAACTAGAAATGTGTATTTTCCAAGTAAGTGTACTGTCTATTTGAATATTCTGTTATTCTGTGCAGTCTATTCGTGTTAATGGAACACAATTACATAAGTCCATATGAGATGTTTTGTTGCAGTCGTGTGCAATTATTTTGAAGCTATCATGTTTGGGTTGAACTAGATTACAAGAGGAGAATGTAATCAAATTTGTCTTTTCTACATTTAACTGAAGCGCATTTGATGATAACCATTTAACTACTATATTTAAGGTGTTTTCCGCATTCTCTTGTGCGTCTTCCCACGTGCATCCATCAATGATCGTCGCAGTGTCATCTGCATAAAAATATATGGAACAACATGGAATATTCATTGAACATAAATCGTTCACATAAATTAAAAATAGGGTTGGTCCTAAAATACTACCTTGCGGAATACCCACAGTTACAGATTCGCTGACACTAATTAGATCTTCTATTTTAACACATTGGCGTCGATTCCTAAGATAGTCTTTAAAAATATCATTCACATGTCCACGTATACAAAGAGCTGCCATCTCATCGAGTAGGATTAAGATCGATACAGTATCGAAGGCTTTTTTCAGATCTATGAAGATCCCGACAGTATAAATGGTATAATGTATAGTAGTGTATGTATAGTATAACGGTAGTTTTGACGTTCATGAGTGCCTTCTTAGGGCCTAAATTGAATAAAGTGTTTTTGATTATTTTTTTTCAAGAACTGCATGTTCTGTAGATAATCCAGATCTAAACCCATATTGATTAGGTGATTTGGGGGTGTAAGGGGTGTTTGGGGTGTAAGGGGTGTCGAATAACATCTAACACTTGAGACACTCAAGCCAACCTCACCTGCACGTGGTGCACCCTGCTGAATACTGAACGAGGCAATGGCGAAAGCGGGGTGGTAGGGTTTTACAACCCGACTGGGTCGCAACCACCATGTATATGGCGAAAAAGCCCGTCATAGTGATTCGCTTCTGCGGGTCGCGTTTCGGGATCAGCCTGTGCATATCCAGCATTTCGCAGGCCGGCATGACAGTGGCGACCGGCGATGGATAGTGTGTCACTCGGTGGTCGCCATTGTTTTTGGATTGTACTGTGCTTACCATCAGGCACAGTGCAGTCATTTTGCCGTGCTACTATAAAAAAAAAAGAGAAGATATTATTATGCGTTAAGAAACGCACTAGCCGATGATTTAAAATTCTCTCTAGGATCTTTGACAATAGAGGAAGAACAGAAATTGTTCTGTAATTATTAATATTGTATCTATCTCCACTTTTAAAAACAGGACGCACTAGGGCACGCTTAAATGAATTTGGGAATATACCAGTGGTCAGACTTAAACATATTGAATATTTGCTTTACATGATAATATAAAACTGTAACGTCATTTGTTTGTACATGTATAACTATGGTATATGTATATATAAATTTATAACATAATATTACTTCTTTTCCGTACATTGTGCAATTTTAGATTATTCTACGTTACACTGAATATATGGAAATAATATATGGAATATACGGAACAAAGCCTTCTCCCGTGTGTATTTGTCACATTTGATAGTGGCGAAATTGCTTATATAAGTATAACGAATAAAAAAAGATTTATTGACACTGAAACTTGACACCAATCCGGTGTTGTTACTTAATAGATTTTCTACTAAAACTATTGATTTTAGTCAACTCTTTAATGAATAAATATCGCCTTTGGCGACTGGTGATTTTTTATAGGTATACTAGAATTCAAGAGAATTCAGTTTTAATAGTGAAAAGGTTATCACTAGCACTAACACGTTTTCAAATATATTTCTACTTTATTTAGGAATACCTGAATATACCTTCCACGTATAGGTGGCAATGACAAAATTAGTAACAAAGCTTTTGCGTCTATTGTGATTTTGAAATGAACTTCCGAAAATTGAGTTGGAATTGCCGAATTGAGTAATCTGCTACTAAAATACTTCTGTAAGAGAATCCCACTGGTGTTACGAGCGGCGTGTAACATCTACTGTCACGTAATAGCTAACGGTACCCGTCGGATGAACCATACATGTGTAAAAGACCAGTCAAATATAAATTATAAATATTGCTAACTTGCTATTTCTTAATTAACTGTACAGTTATTTATATATATAAAATAATTCACAATATGAAATAACAAACGTAACTGTTTAACGTAATATATACTCATCACTGCTCATTAGTTTCTTTTGTAGTAACAAAAAAAAGTGTCGCATCGCTTGACTCATGTGTCGACACCGTTTTTAAGTTTAAAAGTTAAATCTTATTTGTTTATTGGCAACACTGTACATATTACATACACAACAAGCCAGGAGGCATATCTGATTTAAAAAGTATCGTACACGTTTCTTGAATATATATGTATCTTATTTAGTATAATAATGCTTTTAGGAAAAACATTATATTGATGATGGGTGACGATTTGCTGAGAGCCTGATACATAAGATATTATAAAAGATGATGTGGTGAAGTCATAAATAATCCTAAAAATGAATAAGATATGTAGAATATGTTTAGAAGAACGTGCTGTTTCTTCGATATTTACAAAAAACTTTAATATATCGTTATGTGATATGATAGAGTATTGTTGTAACGTTAAGGTAAGGACTATGGACAATGAAACCTCAAAAAAATTGGTTTTTATTTATATGAACTTACTTGAAATGGATAATGCTTAAAGTTGTCTTTTTTAAACTTCTGACAAAATAATAAAGACACTGACTGATAATATAATTTCGATAAGATTGTAAAGCGAAAGAAATACATAAATTAATATGTATGATCATAAGACATTACCTATTTAAATACTTTAAGCTACTTTTCCTCTAGTTACTAAAGAAGATCAGACTCACATAGTTCATAACTTGTAGCTTACCTTATTGTGTTCAAAATATTTAATGTTTAAGGATCATTTTTGCATCAAGTATTATACTTGATACTTACTATAACATTTAAATAAATTATATGTCATGTTACATACAGTTAACAAGAATTTAGTTTGCAGATTTAGGAGAATACACATATTTTATCACTCTCTCAGTCAGTGAACTTAGTACTAAAGACTGAGTCAATATATTATCTAATGAGTTACGTTTGACAAAATTTTAAGTATTTGGTGACTTGATATAAACATTATTTCCTACTAAACTCTTGGTCATTTTCCTTCAACTTTTGTGCCTTTTATATATTCCTGTATTTTCCTGAAATATAATAATTATTACTAGTTTATTTAATTTATGCTAATCATTACTGTAATAAAAGGAATCTATTTTGGGTACTTAGGTATTACCACCACCGCAACTGAGATGTGTTCGCCAACTGCAACTGCAGCCGAGTCTCAATATATTTGTTTTATAAACCTAACCCAACTGAACTGAGTAATCTGTTTATAAACCTACATTGAGACAGGTTGATATGTATTTCTGTCAGGTAATTAGTAATTTTGTAAGTTAAAACGTTAAATGTTAAGTTAAAACAAAACAGTTTCATCTCAGTTTGTTTAGGTTGGTGCATCTCAGTTGCGGTGGTGTTAATAGTAAGTGTCTTATTTTGATGATTTGAGTCTGATATAAATTACCAGAAAACATTTTTTAAACTAAAGTGACTCCAATGTACATTTGCAGATAAGCAGAGATGATGGTTTGCCTGAATACATATGCAATAGCTGTGTTTATAAGTTGGGAATTGCTTACAATTTCAAACACAATTGCGAGAGTGCTGATATCAGACTAAGGCAGTATCTTGGCCTCCGAATTCTGAAAAAGTAATTTAACATTTTTTTATTATGCTACTAACTACTCCTTAGTTAACAAATAAATGTAATTCAGAATTTTTATTTATTTCCATATTTAAATAATCAGGCTGAATTTCAAAATCTATTAAGTATTCTAGTAACCACTTATATGTGGCATGTAAATACAAAAAAAAAAACAATATTTTCTTGTCTTTTTTTCTCTTGGTCTTCATTATTTTAATTAAAATATTTTTTTGAAAACAACAGATACAAAAAGAAATTTTAGGAAATTCTTCTCTTTTATGAGACTGAACGTAATTTTTCTTTGATATTAAATGTAACTTATCATATGTTATTATCATTGTGGAAAACATTTCCAATAAAAAACTAATAACCACATTTTCATTGAAATTGGATGTTGCTTGCTTGTTTTCCTTTTATATTCTATCTAATATTATGTGAGTTTGTTTGTTATTCATTCACGCTCTTAACTACTCGACAGATCATCAAAAAAAAAAAAAAAGAATAGATTCAGAGCTTAGTTATCTAAAAATAATACTTTATCTTAGTTATCTTATCTAAATAATACTTTAAATCATGAAAGTTTGAACATCGTGAACATTGTGTGGTACAGAAAAAGTCATAACTCATAGTATCTATATTGTTATATTGTGATTACAACCAAGAATTTTTGAAGTAAAATTTCTTTACGCACATTTGATTGTAGAGTCAGCTAGTGAATGCGTGACGAGAGCGTTACGAAAAGTGTGATCGGGCGACGCGAACGGAAGTTGAGATGGAGATATAAGTTAATGAATATATAGAGAGAGTTACCTTTTCTATTGTCAATGATAAATAGGGCGTTTAAAAAAATCGGAACCTAGTTCAAAAGTTTCGTTTAGATGCCAAAACAGGCCTCTGAAAATATGAGTCCTTAATATTAATATTACGGTTGTGCACATCGCACTTTTCGATTTCCCGATTGCCTATTTTTTGTAGATAATTAAACGCTCTACAAAAAAGTTCTGATATAATTTTTCGAAAAATCAACTAGTTTAATAGTTACAAAAATCAGAAAAGAAAATTGTTTTTTTCCTATGTTATTCTTGTCGGAAATCGAAAAGCACAATGCGGACAACCTTAATGTTCATATTAATGGCTGACATTTTCAGAGGCCTATTTTGGCATTTAAACGAAATATTTGAGACTGGTAACAAAAAAAAATTTTTTTTTTATACTTAATGAAAAGCCGTTATAAATTTAAATGTTTGTAGAAAATTAATATATGTACCTAGTCTTGCCATGAATACTGAAACAAAGAAAAAAAACATTTTCTATTGCAAATAACATTTATTACTTTTACAATGTGTTAGTTTAATACATAAATATAAAACAGTTTAAAATATAAAAAGCTTATTCGAAGTGGTCTCCATTGGCTGCAATACAGTCTTTTAAACGTTGAGGCCAGTTATCAATAGAAGTACTCTTTCCATGGGGAAATTCTTCACTGCCAATCGTACGTATTGTTTTAGAGACTCCAAATTGTCATGGCGTTTAGAGTAAGCCGTATTCTCTAAAACTGACCATAAATCATAATCCAGCGTATTAAGATCGGGACTAGACGACGGCCAGTTTTCGGCTCTGATGAAGTCCGAACGTTCGTTTCCAAACAAGACTACGTAGACCCAGCTTAATGACCCGGCGCCGAGTCTTGCTGGAAGGATCATTCTAGGTTATTGGACATGATGTTGTTAAGGGGCTTCACTACCTTCTCAAGAATGGTATCTTGATACACTTGTGCTGATGTTTTGATAAATTTCTCACAAAAGTATGGCTTAGTCACTCCTTCATAGCTAATACCCCACCAAACCATCACTGACGTCGGATACTGCCCGCGTTGCACTCTGTCGACTAATTGGGAAGCTACCTTAGAGCTTTGAGCATCAATACGGTCATTTTGTTTGTTAAAATGTTGCTGAATTGTAAAAAAAGTCTCATCCGTAAACATAATTTTTCTGTGACCTCCCTTTACGTACCGCTTCTGTAGTTGTTTCGATTTTACCACCCTATTCTTTTTTTAATTATCAGTTAAAAAATTACCAGTACGTCTCTTATAGGCTGCAAGTCCTAAGTCATCTTTTAAAATACGCGACATGGTTCTAGGTGCTATCTTCATCTCCCGAGATAAAATCTTTTGCTTTCGGACAGGATTTCTTTGAATTCTTTCCCTTACTGTTTTGACCATATTTTTCGTACGAACACTACGTGGACGGCCAGATCTTTTTCTGTCACAAACAGAGGAGATCTCATTGTGCCTTTAAGCCCGTTATACAAACATTTTACTAATACCAAGCGTATGGAGAGTTTTAAATATTGCATTTGGCTCCATACTTACTTTGTGTATTGCTATCACAGCGATTCGGTTCTCTTTATCAGCCCACTCCATTTTAATATCGCAAAATATTGTACAATGTATTGGCGCCAAAATGAGGAAATTTCAATGAATAATCATATAAAAATGACAGATTCCAAATTGAAATGTAATATTTTGTTTATTTTTAATTGTAACAGTATTTATGGCCAGACTAAGTATATGTGTATACATGAATATATAAACATACATAAAGATGGAGCTAAAGAAGTTTTACGTCAGTTGTGTGGTCTAAAGCACATTCCTTTTTTATTTGTAGATATTTTGTAATTAATACAATATCTTATTACAGATCTGATGATGTTGCTGTCATGACTGACCCCATAGTGAGTACTATTCTATAACGAAATTCTTTAGTATGTAGTTTTATCTACTGGCAGTTGAGTGATTTTACTATTTACTCTGTGTCCATAAGTTTGAAACTTACTTTGTAGCAACAAATTAAGTCACAACTGTTAAGAGCTACTAATTGAAATTGCAAATACTATTGAATAACAGCAAAATAACAACCTGAACCTAAGATATGTTCTTGTAGCACCACCATATGTGGAGAAAAATATAGAACTGTAATTTCTCAAGGGCTTAGAGCCTGTCCAGATAGGCGTTTTACGCGCTAGTCGACTCGCGCGTACTGAGATACTAAAGCTACATATATCACATCCAGATGGTGCGGCGCGTTTCCTAATTCGCGCGTAAAACGCGTGCAACGAGCGAGACTCGACTCGCGTGTCTAGAGATACTCGGGCCCCATTGCTGTACTACGCGCGAGTCAGTGACGAGTGGATGTACTTTGTTTTTTTTTTTTTTTATATTATAGGAGGCAAACGAACAGACGGGTCACCCGATGGTAAGTGATCACCGCCGTCCATAGACACTAGCAACACCAGGGGAGTCACAAGTGCGTTGCCGGCCTTTCATAGAAGTATACGCTCGTTTCTTAAAAGTTTGCATTTCATAATTGTTTGGAAATACCGCCGCTGGGAGTCGATTCCACAAGGTCAAAGTACGAGGCAGAAACGACCTTGAAAATCTCACCGTGGAAGACCTCCACTCATCCAGGTGGTGTGGATGAAATTTTAGTGTTTGGCGGGTAGTACGATGTTGGAAATTAGCGGCAGGTATAAGTCCAAACAACTCCTCTGAACACTCACCGTGGTAAATGCGATAAAGAACGCAAAGAGACGCGATGTCCCGACGCAGTGCCAATGAGTCGAGC
>MU159111.1:0-85331 GCA_015888305.1 Antheraea pernyi | reverse complement strand
TTAAAAAAAGTGTGTGTGTGTGTGTACTTATGTACACGCATTAGAAGTTATACTTCTTTGGCGTAACAAGTAAAAATCTTTTCAAAAATTTTATCTTGCGCCTTATTCTACGTTTGTAGAAAAAACGACACTAACAATAAAAAAAAGGTATTTAATACAATGAAAGTTTTAATATAAAGAAATACAAACAACAAATACAAAGAAACAAAATGTTGACTATAGCTAACTTCAGGGTGTCGGTTTTTCGTGACGGTGTGTGCGCGCAACGTAAAAATTTACTCTCATCATTTTTTTGTTACGGTGTGCGCGTTCATCGTAAAAATTTACTCTCATCATTTTTTTGTTACGGTGTGCGCGTTCATCGTAAAAATTTACTCTCATCATTTTTTTGTTACGGTGTGCGCGTTCATCGTAAAAATTTACTCTCATCATTTTTTTGTTACGGTGTGCGCGTTCATCGTAAAAATTTACTCTCATCATTTTTCCCTAACGCGCCAAAAGAAATATAACTTCAATAAAATTACAGATATCTTAACATGGTTTGAACATACTTCTTTATTTACAAAAAATTGCATCGGGCACATTATTGTTAATATCAAAAATGTCTGGCAATAATAAATTCACGTTTTAGTAGCGTTTAAAAGTTAGTGAAAAACAAAACATTCTAAAATTATATAAAGTTCAATATTTTTGCCTGTAAAGGTTTACCGGCAGCCAATTCGCTGTCGAAACCGTTGCCTAGCTCTTAGACAAATAGTCACAGGCAAGTGACAGATGACACATGTTGCTCATATCTTTTTAATATTTATGTTTTTCTTTAATACAATGTAGTGTGAAAAAGTTTTAATACAAGTTGAAAATAGTTATTATGTCATTCAGTGTTTAATTTATCATTATTTATTTTATGAATATATTTTAACGTTTAAATTACAATTTAACTTTATCAACTTGATATTTTATAATGTAAACTATACTGAGCGTATAGTAAACGCCTACAAAAAAGGGAAAGGAACTACGTTCCAACTGGAGGTCCATGGACCTCTCAAGCTTTTTTTACATTACTGCCAATATACGTAGGTTAGTTTTTATTTTAATTGAACCCGGTAGATGATGTTACGAACGGGTTGTAGGCTTATTGGGACAGAAGTTACTGGGACAACGTACTGGGAAGACATTTATCGGCAATATATGTAGGTTATTTGTTATCTTAATTGGACCTGGTAGGTGATGCTGCGAACGGGTTCAAAGCATATTTTAAAATATTTCTCACATACCAACTGGGTATATGTTTGAGTGAGTCCCTGGATATTTGGGATTCACAATTTGAAACAGTAGGTATCGCTGCAATCGGGTTTTGAGATGTATTTAGATTTTTCGTGTTTAAAAGTACAATCGAAACCGGTAATAACCGATTTGGTGCAGACGAAGTCGCACGGGTCAGCTAGTTTATGAATATAATCTGTACGTTTCCTTAAATAAATAAGTTTTTTCTTATCGCTTTATCACTAATAAATATGTAATGAGTGAGAAAAAAAAACGGAATATGTTGAAATCATTATATTTATATAAATAAAACGACATGTCCTCTGTATAACGCAAAAATTACTTAACACATTTTGTTTGTTTTTGTTTAGTTTTATATCTGAGCCACTTGGGTCTTATCTAAAAAACATGACGATATCTTCGTAATAGCTTTTTCTAGGCACTACCCGTACTGCGATGTCTTTTCTAACCGTAGCGAAATGGAGAAAGCGGTGTGGTGCTCATCTGAAGAAGAGGGAAAATAAACAGAAAATATTGTTTCCCGTGAAAAATGTATAACCAAAATATATTTTAGCTTTTATTTTTTTACGTTTTCCGTTCTAGCTATGTCCGAGTCTCCGTCCGCCTGGAACCTAATATAAAAAACACTGCCTAATAAAATCATCTAAATGTATTCAGTCTATTTACTTATTTACTTTTCTCTCGTAATTAAGTCTTGTTGTCATTAAAATTACAATAACTTTCGATAGAGTGCACCGATTTTAATGAAGACCAAGACTAAATGTTACTCCAGGATATGCTTTATAATTTTAGTGAGGTTTATCGTGAACACAGTACTTCATCGATGTTACGTGTTCAAACAAACAGACAGACATTTCTAAAAATGATTGAAGTGTATTTTAGTACTTATTCCAAGACAAAAAAATTTTATGTCATAGGATGCAAACGAACAGGTGGGTCACCTGATCTTAAGTGATCATCGCCGTCCATAGATACTAGCAACACCAGGGGAGTCGCGGGGGAAGTGGAGGAGGGTACGGAGGGAGGCCGAGAGGCTCTCAGTGACCGAACGAAACGCAACAGTGCAAGCACTGTTACTTCACGGCGGATTTCTGTGGGTCGGGTGGTAGTACCCCGGGGGAGCTGAACCATTCATGCTGAAACCAGTAATATCTTCAGCGTGGCTCTACCACCTACAAACACCACCAAAACCGGCAACACGTTTTTTCACATAAATCTAAAAAGTACAGGCATGTTAGATTTACGTTCATATTATATGTATAGATATAGATTTGACTTCATGTCAGAACTATATGATACGGGATACCGTTTCTGCAGAAAAAAACTCGTTATTACTTTAAAGTAAAATTTTTACTATTCTATCAACTAGGTCGAATGGGTCGGCTCGCCCGGGGTAGTATCACCCTCTCATAGAAAACCGACGTGAAGTAAATACCCCGGGCGAGCCGACCCATTCGACCTAGTTGATAGAATAGTAAAAATTTTACTTTAAAGTAATAACGAGTTTTTTTCTGCAGAAACGGTATCCCGTATCATATAGTTCTGACATGAAGTCAAATCTTCTTTAATAATTCCTAGTTCAACCGAAAGATGTTACTGACATGCGAAAGTAGTTGAAAAACTTTTCGCTGTGTTCTCGGAGCTTTGGGTATAATGTTATAAACATACTATGTGTCATTGTGTCACGTAGAATTAGATGCACGTTAAATCGCCGACTCTCTCTTCGCTTACGATGTTTCCATCGACGGTACGCAAGCCACAACACAAGACGAGTCCATGTTTATAACTGGCAGTGAATCCCTCCCAGTGTAGAAGCGCGCGTAAAACGCGGTATCTGGGCGCGATATAATTTGAAGCGCGCGAGTCGACTTGCGCGCAAAACGCCTCATCTGGACAGGCTCTTAAAATCACATAGATGGTGTGTTATATGTGAATGTTTTTTTTTTCGCTATTGACCAAGCAAGGTCTTAACAACTTCACCGGACTACTAAGGCGAGCGCTTAAGGCACTCAGCCGATTTTACTTTGACAACTAGCTCAAGGGTGCGCGGCACACCTCGGCTTTGGCTGTTGCCTGATACATAGGAGATGAGCCCCCCGACCCATCCCCTCAGGTCCGGCTACGGTGGCAGGAGGAGTTGGGCGAAGCGCCTTCTCCTCCTGCCTGTCCTCCTTTGGCGGAGACGGCCACTTTGAGGGTCTGCCTCGCGGGCCCTCTCCGCCTCCTCCTTCTGCGAGATGACCTCCTCGCAGAAGGAGGCCATCGCTCGCCAAGCCTGTTCGCTGCCGAGCATGGCCGAAACCACGCTCGGCAGCGATAAGTCCGTTCCCACGGCCGCCGCCAGAATGCGGCGCTGCTCCCCCCACGCAGCACACTCAGACAGCGTGTGCTGTGCGGTATCTTCCTCAGCGCCGCACTCGTGGCAGGCGGCCGTCGGCTCCCTGCGTGCGATCCGGTGCAGGTACCACCCGAAACAACCGTGTCCGGTGAGTACCTGCACCAATCGGAACGTCAGGGAGCCCCACTCCCTGGCAGTCCACTCCCGCAGGACCGGGCGGACGGCGTCCACTGTGAACCGCCCGAATCGCTCGTCCGCCAGATCCTGCTGCCACCTTTCGACGGCGTCCCCCCTGAGACGCCGTCTCTCCGCCTCTACCTCCCTGGGAGCCGGAGGCTCCCCCCTTCGTTTTCTCGCCGCCGTGAACTCGTACACGGCGGCGAGAACTCCTGCCTCCAGCTCCCAGGGCAGGGAGCCGGCGAGCGTGAAGGCCGCCGCCGAGGACACCGTCCGGTACGCCCGGATTGCCCTCAGTGCCACCGTGCGCTGCGCATTGCGGAGCGCACGCACGTTGGCGGCACCGAGGGCATCAGCCCAGACTGGTGCCCCGATTCGCGACCTATCTGAGCTAAGCTAAGTTAACTATTCATACATATATGAGTTGTTGAAACATATATGTGTACCAAGCATACATAACTCAACAACCCTTATATATATTTCGTATCGGACATATGTGCCTGAATATTACCTGGCTTTATACCCAGTGGTGGAAACTTTACAGGCAGGACATTTTTTGTATTATCTTGTACATGAGTTGCACATATGGACTGCCTAATCACTTCTCACTTTTATTTTTATGTTAAGTCAAATTCACCTGAACTAAATCAATAGCTCCAAAATATGGGATTAACATTTTTCTATTCCTAATGTATTTCTTAGAAATTTTTGATCTGTTGCTTACTGTATCGTGTATATTCCAGATGCCCACACGCACAACTATAATCATGAAATGGTAAGTTTGTCATTTAATTTTCTATATATCCTAGAAAAAATAGATATTTCAATTCAGAAGCATTGATTGATCAGTTAAATAGAGGATTGTGTATTTTAATTCCAGTAAATGCAAGGGCTCAGAACAAAAGAGAACGAGTTCAAATTACAAAAGGAAACCTGAGTCGGAGAAGTTAAAACGTGGCCCGAAACCTAAACCAAAACAAATACACTCCTGTTACCAATGTGAGAAACAGTTCAGATGTCAAGCACAGTTGGAGATGCATGTGAGGTATTAATTTACTTTAGTATATAAGGTGTTTCTTTAAAAACGATGTGGTATTCATCATCAGTCTGTAGGAGCCCCTGAAGGAAGGTATGGGCGTAATCACCACGCCAGCCCACGACGTATTGGCGATTTCAAACTCTGAGAAATCCACAGTTCTATCTTTTTCCCACGTATAGTAGTACTACAAGGACATTTCTCAGGTTCAGGTTTCCTCGCGATGTTTTCCTTCACTGTCATTCGATAGTATTACTAATTTACATTAGTAAATGTTGGCGAATTCTGAAAAATCCATTGGTACATGACGGGGTTCGAACCTGCGGACATCGAAATAAGATTCTGTATTAGGTATTATAACAATATAATTCTTTAGTAAATTTAAGCCCCTACTTTTCAAACTACCAGTTTAAACCTTACAAGAAACTACCTCAAAGAACAAACTTCAAACTCGAGAGGCTGTAATAAGTAATGGTTTTTTTTTCTTTATACTATAGGGGGCAAACTAACAGGTGGGTCACCTGATGGTAAGTGATCACCGCCGTCCATAGACACTAGCAACACCAGGGTAGTCGAAAGTGCGTTGCCGGTCTTTTAAAGGACGCTCTGACCGAATAATAATGGCAGACTAACTGAGAGTTAAAAAAAAAATGAAATTTAAGGAAGCATATGCACATCATTGTTGTTCATATCATAATATATTGCAGATTTTGAAATAGTACCGATGTAACACCAAAATCTTACATCACTGCGACAACATTACACATATTACCTCCACACACGTGCACGCATACACGCTTACACATGCAAGTGGAAGGGTTTTATTTTTTCCCTTATCAAACTGAAATAGTTTAGAATATTATCCGATACGAAATATATATAGGAGTTGTTGAGGTATGTATGCTTGGTACACATATATGTTTCAACAACTCATATATGTATGAATAGTTAGCTTAGCTTAGGTTAGCTCAGCAACAGCCAAAGCCGAGGTGTGCCGTGCACCCTTGAGCTAGTTGTCAAAATAAAATCGGCTGAGTGCCTTAAGCGCTCGCCTTAGTAGTCCGGTGAAGCTGTTAAGACCTTCCATGGTCAATAGCGTAGTAAGTTCGAAAAAAAAAAAAAACCGATGTAACACTAAAGCATCTCTTCTATCATCACATAATTCACTGATGCCTAAATAATTGGATACTGAACACATACAGTCTGTTTCCAAAAGAGGTACCTACTATCACTCTCAGCCAAAAAATACATACAATTTATAATTTCTCAATGTGAGTTGATCACAACAAATATCCTTGGCAGTAAAGAAAATAGGTTTTTTGAATAATAGTTTATATATTTATTTTAGGATCGTCAACATGGTAAGTAAGTATATAAAAAGTAGGACTATTGTGTTTATATTATATTATATTGTGTATTATAAATGTAGTCATATTTAAAGAAAACCACGGCATGCTCCAACGACAAATTAAATATTAATAAAACTAAATATTCAACTATTTTACATATTTAACATGATAATACAAAAACAAGGAAATTGAAAAAGAAAGAGAAAAAAAAAAGAAATACTGAAACAATTATAACGGTATTTTTTTTATAATAATAACTCATGAATTAACAACATGGGAAATCATAATTTTTACACGTTATTAAATACATTGAGATTATACATTAATTGGCTGTGACGGCGACTTCCTGCGCGCGGAAACGTTTGGTAAAAAAATGTATAAGTCTGTTTACTTATCTCTCGTACTTAAATAGTGTCGTCATTAAAATTACAATAACTTTTGATAGAGTTGACCGATTTTAATAAAACATAGACTAAATGTTACTCGAGGATATGGTAGTAGTCGTGGACGTAATATTTTAGCAGTGACGCGTGTTCATACAAACAGACGGACGGACATTTCTAAAAATGAAATGTGGTCACTTATTACCTGCAACGATGTTCTTCAAAAAAATCTAAAAAGTACACACACACGTTACGTACATTAGTTTTACATGTTTATTATACTAGACTCTGCCCGCGACTTCGTTTCCATGGAATAGTTACGTTGGGCTAATGCTAAATCGCAGCGGAAACTCTCAAGAGGGAAAAAAACCGATTATCCCTCGCAACGTCACAAACTTTCATCATCATCAGCCTTTTTTAAGAGACCCACTGCGGGGCCATAGGCCTCTTCCTGAAGGAAGGTATGGGCCGTGATCACCACGTCAGTCGCCGTAATTACAAACTTTACCTGTTTATAATATTAGTAGAGATGTGTAGATAATTTAAAAACCATTTGTTATTTTATATAATTTAGTGTAGCTACGTTGTTCCTAAATAATCATTCAGTTTAATCATGTAATAGTTGAGTTATGGAATTTAAAAAGAATACGAACTTCTCTTGATTTTCAGGACTCACACGGGAGATAAGCCTTTTCAGTGCATGTTTTGCCCGCGGAAGTTCACACAAAAGCATAATTTAACTATACATCAACGTATTCACACCGGTGAAAAGCCATTCCAGTGTGATGTATGCAGGTAAGAACTATATTACACTCGCTCTGATTATAAAAAAATCCTTGACAATTTGTATACTAAAATCGTCTCCGTTAATCACTTTATCGACTGGTGAAAACAGCATGAAAATCCGTTAAGTAGTTTTTGAGTTTATCTCAAACAGACAGACAGACGCGGTAGTGGACTTTGTTTTATACTATGTAATGAAGTAGATGTATCCGCGACTCCATCTGCGTGGATTCTTATTTAAAAAAACAGTGATTAATAAAATCTTCTGAATGTATTAAGTCCATTTACTTATCTACTTTTCCCTCGTACTTAAGTCGCGTCGTCATTAAAATTAAAATAACTTTTGATAGAGTGACCCGAATTTAATGAAACAAAAACTAAAATGTTATTCGAGGATATGCTTTATGATTTGACGAGGTTCTATCGTAAACGCAGTATAGTCCGCGTCAAACTGTTTAACCGCTCTGAAGTATATGCGCAGAACACAAATTTAGATATCAGAGGGACGCAGAAGTCGGAGAAAGGGGAGCAAGCTCACCCACGCACGTACCTTTTACTGGTGGTAGAGCCACGCTGAAACTATTATTGGTTTCAGCATGAATGGGTCGGCTCGCCCGGGGTAGTACCACCCTCTCATAGAAAACCGACGTGAAGTAACAGTGCTTGCATTGTTGCGTTTCGTTCGGTCAGTGAGAGCGCCGGAGACCCATCTCCCCTCCCCTCTCCTCTCCTTTTCCCTCCCCTAACCCTTCCCTCCGAAAGATGGCAACGCACTTACGATTCCTCTGGGGTTGTTAGTGTGCATGGATGGTGGTGATCACTTAACAGCAGGTGACCCACCTGTTCGTTTGCCACCAATGACATAAAAAAAAAAAAAACCTTGCCCCTATTGCACCCACGTTGACGCATGTCTCCTGTCATTATTAGTTGCAGTACAGTCGCAATCAGAATAGTTTTATTGTTGTTAATTAGGTGTTATTGCTATTTTCGTTCTTTACTTTTACTAGTTTATATTTGTTATTATTAGAAGACCCATCCACTTCAAAAAAATGATGTTTCTATGAAGGGTGTTGTTTATTACAAATTATTTATTATGAATGTATTTTATTTACAATAACACATATATACATATAGATAAAATAAGATAGAAACAAATACTGCATAAGGGGGATCATTCAATTAAAGTACGCGATCAGCTAAAACTCACCAATCAGGTGATTAAATGTTATTAGGATTTAATTATAACTGACAATTACATGATGTGACGAACTGTTAATAATCTAGCTATGTCTATTATTCTATTGTTCGGCTACTATTGCCCATTTCTAGTTTTTACTGTTGTTTTATTACCGCAGTAATGATTTATTTTTTATTATCTGCTCATTTTTATCTATAATCTTTTGCAAATATTCTAAATGTATAATATCGAAACAAATATTAATAAATGTCAATATTAAATTCCTATATTAATATTTTGAATTTGTTTTGTATTCACTTCTTGACTGTACTATGCGCAAAGCCCAATTCAAACCTATATTCAGAGCGGCCAAAACATTTGACTCGGACTATACTTTAGTAGTGATGCGTGTTCAAACAAACAGACAGACAGACAGACAGACAGACAAACAGACAGACAGACAGACAGACAGACAGATAGATAGATTTCTAAAATGATTGGAATGTATTTTATTACTTATTCCAAGATACCAGCAACTATTTTTTTTACGAAAATCTAAAAAATACAGACACTTTAGATTTACATTCTTATTAGATGTATAAGTAATATTTTGGGAAAAGTTGAATCATGTGAAGAAAATATCACAAAACACTAGCTTCTGCTCATGGTTTCGCTCAGGTTAATGTAGCTTTGACGTATTCTTAGGACACTTCGCTATTTTTTGCATTAAAGGTACTCATGTCCTTTTTATACCCCTGACTATGTGTACGTGTTAAATTTCAAGACGATTGCTTCATTAGTTAAGACTTGGAAGTGTAACAAACACACATTCGCATTTATAACCAAAAAGTATTTGTGTATTATGCCGATTAACAATTTTAAGATTATGTTGGAAGGCAAGAAAATATTGTAAAATTACAGAAATACACTTTCAAATACATCTGTTGGTACTACACGTACGCCACCTATTGTAAGTTAGTTGTACTATACGTATAACCGTCTTGCAAGTGCAAGTTATAAATTGACAAAGCTTAATCGCAATTGGATAAGCACTATGGCAGCTTATAAATTATGAACAAACAAACATTCATTTTTGTATATTAGATAATTGTTGGTTCCTATTACAGGAGAAAAAACGTTTTACACAAAATTATATTAGATATCTAAAGGGCCATTCAAGTATTATGTAAGCAGAATTTTTGTAGCAAAAGTAAGCAATGTTCTTAAAATATGCATTACTCACACTAATGCTTCAATTTTACACAACATATACACACATGTAAATAAAAAAGACATTTTGACAAATCAAATCAAAAATACTTTATTCAGTTTAGGCCCTAATAAGGCGCTTATGAACGTCAAAACTACTAAAACCTGTCAATCTGTCAAATTTTGACTTCAAAAAGAGGTTGCTATGTTCGACTGTATGTATTATTTTACTCTTACGTTCCAATTACCCTTTTTCATTCTACATTCAACAATGATATTAACCCTAATAAAATTCAAACTTAAAAAAATCAATGAACTATGGTCGAATGTCTACCTCTGGGCGCCCACTAGTATACATTAATATTTAAATTAGACTTTATGCTAGTATATACATAGTTTAAGGTTTGTCAAATTGTATGTAGTTAGTTCTGAATTTGTATTAGTTTAGCCATTGATATTTCCAAGGTTTATATATATTTCAATCAACAACGCTAAATAGCCTGTTATTAGAGATGTGTGTTGTCCAAAAGGAAAAAATCCTAGTAAAAATATAATATGGGCAAATATCTATTTGTTGATTTATTTTCAAAGAACTCTTGAATGTTCTCTTTTTAATAGCATTGAAAGCTTAAGTATCTATCTTAAAAACCGATAAGCAACATTTTAATTCAAGTCTATAGTTTCAACAGTCTCTTGATGAGTTAAATACATCTATAGAGCTAGAACCGCCTGCAAAATTAGCTTTTTCAAATGTTATTTTATTGAGGAACATTATACAATTTTTTAATACAAAATCGAAAATGTAAATTTTTAATACTAAAATGATATTAGGTGCTCCGACATTGATTTTACAATCGTACTGTTGATGTAACATAACAATTTTATTATTTTATGGATTTTAATTTACAGCAAAAGGTTTTCAGCTCAAGGCAATCTTCACGCTCATTTAAAAATCCACACAGGACAAAGGGATCATGTAAGTCGTTGCAATTTTTATTTGAATGGTTTTAACATTACTGCCGACTCTATTTATTGGTAATTACTAATTTTAAGATATGCACCATTCTGAACTGTCAAATGAAGCTACTATACAGAAGCAATATACCCCTCGGTTCCCTTAGTTATAAGAAAATCGCTAAACAATATTTGGCCAGGTTGCATAGGACTTTATTTTAAAAGTTGTCTCAAAGTATTAAATCATCCTTCTTTTTTGTAATTTCAGGTGTGTTCATTATGTAACAAATCATTTATAACATCTAGTGAGCTGACACGCCATATGAGTAAGCATAGAGGAGTCAAAAATTTTAAGTGTGACTTATGTGGATCAGCTTATATACATTCAAGAGATCTTGTAAGTAAACATTTTTTTATTAATAATATTCGATAAAGCAGATTTCAAATCATATTATATATACTTAAATAAAATGAGGAAGACATAGAAGATAGTATTGACATTGAAAAGCTATGGAGTAGTAGTAGAGTTACGGAGAATTATCTCATTTGGGAGACATGTTGAAAAAGTTGTCCAAGCGCAAAAAAATAGTTCAAAGACCCTCCAAAATGGTACTAGCATAGGCAAAAGTTATGGATAGTCCGAAGTAATCTTGTAAATATAACTTAAAATGACCATTGTAAGGAAACATAGAGCGTGAGACGTTTTAGTGTGAACTTTAAATGATCTTTTTAGTGGTTTTTGAGTATTTACTTTTATAAAACTCGATGAAATAATTGAATAATCATGAACCCTGTTGCTACTGTAACGCCACGTTAATTTAACGCATTTAGACGGACACTTTTCCATACACAAAGATGGTTCTCATTACCTCTACATTCTAAATGAATATCTAACACTAGCAAAGTAGTTACTTTGAACTAACGCTAACACGCAGCGGAAGCTCTCAAGAGGAAAAACACCCCGATTTTGAAACATTCTTTATTGGTGCTCCGCTCCTATTGGTCTTAGCGTGATTATATATAGCCAATAAACTTCCTCGATAAATGAACTATATAACCCTGACCAGAATTTTTCAAATCGGACCAGTAGTTCCTGAGATTACCCCCTACAACGTTACAAACTCATAAACTTTACCTCTTTATAGTAATATAGATATGTCACAAATACCATCTAATAGTGATGTGACCCAGCCATGACAAAACAATAATATCGAGAAATCATTTGTTTTTTGTTTTCTATTGCAGAAATTACACAAATTAAAAAAGCACCAAATTTTATCACAAAATACTAAAAAAGATGTATACAACAACAGCAGTAATATCGATATAATAGGAATCGATGTTGGCAAGGAGTCCAATATATCGCTTAAAGATGTTGCTCATATAATGCCACATCACATAGAAAAGCCGATAACCATTCCAATCATAACGGAACATTCTTACCCGTTGTTATATGACCAGAAAAATGTTAAAGACATGTACCCTGAATACGCTAAAATGCATGAGAACCACAATTGTGCTATTTGTGGTGAAGGTTTTGGTTATGTTACAGCGTTAGCCCAACATTATTCGTTACGTCATAAAGGCTATGATCCTTAATAAGAAGATGGTTGATCTACATTATATTTATTAGTTTTGATCTCAGATTAAATGTAATTAATGCTTAAGTTAAAGTGTTACATGTTAAACCGAGTCTTATTATGTACCTTAGATAGAACAGTGAGCTCTAATGAGAGTGTACCTAGTAAAATTTATACATATAATAAAAATGAAGTGTCTGTATGTAATGTGAAAATAACAGCTTTGGCCTAGATGGATATAAAAGTATATTCGCGACAATTTTAATAAAACACATTTTTAAATTTTTTATTGGTTTATCTGTCTGTTTTTTCCGTGTAATGTCCGAAACGGCTGGACAGATTTTAACGGGAATTACACAGGCAGATAGCTGACCATATAAGAAGTAATTTGGGCAATTTTATTTTCGACTAGCTGTAACCCGCGACTTCTTCCGCATTACAATGTCTAAAACGTATCAGCTGACCTTATAAGGAGCAACTTACGACTATTTAATTATGCAGTAGCTATTACTGGTGTTGTATTTGCACGGTACAGTGTAAACGAGTTATAGTGAACAATTTTTTTTGCTGAATTACACACAGATGCAGTTACGGGTAACAGCTGTATTCAATATAATTATTGTTGTATTTTGAGTGTGTGTGTGTAGTTTAAGTTTTGATTGTCTTTTTGATCAATTTGATGGCCATTTTATTCTATTATAGTGGTAATGAGAATATTGCTTCAACTTCAGTGGGGGCTATTTTAATTGTTAGATATTTAAAGCTGCTTACTGATCCATATAGTTTTATATCCTAATTTTTTTTGTTTATTTATATTATACAAAATGCAAGTCTTTCTGTATAATTAAAAAATAACTGATAAATGATTGTTTACAATTCTACAAGATAATGAATAGCGATTTTGAAGATGGAAGAGTTCTTTCTAATAACATAACATATACATTTAATGCTAAAAGTTCTGTGATAGAATTTCTTGCAGCATTGACAAGAAATACATTATGAAATGCATGTTACCTTCAATAAATTTTAAAAGGTATTAATTTTATATACTTAATTGATTTACCGTATATACCAACCATTTCTTGATAATTCTATATTGTATTGTTATGAATGGCAAATAAAAAGGCGACTATTTGAAGGACAGCTCATGGAAGCGGTTACTAAATGAACAAAGATTATGTGCAGTGCACAACTACATTCCTAGCTAAAGCACATATTTAATTATCATATTCATAAAAAAATTGGGGTTCAATAAAACAAATTTCATAATGATATTTATTTATTTGAGATACTAATGAGATTTAGACTATGATTAAGCAATATTTCTGTCAAATATAAGGGTCTTAATTTATAAGTATTTGCGATATGCAAATTGTAAAGCTAGCTATTACTTTTTGTATGGTCGCAAAACCTAAATGTATTGGTAATAGGGGAATATTATATCAATATAATAACATTTTTAAGACATATTGTCACATAATGTATGGCTTAAAATTTTCATTAGGTTCTTATATAAAGTAAGCGTGCGCTGAGGGGGATAGATATATAGTGTGTAACAGTACCAAATATGTTACTGATGATAAATCCCATCCAACACAATATTAGTATTTCTATATATAGTGTAATGTTGGCGTGCGTGTTGTACCTACAAATGTTTTTGAAAGAACATTTCTATATATTCTTACAACTTTACATTTCTTTAATACAGTCCTCTTTAATACATTAATGAGCTGTGGGTATCAGCTAGTCAACAATAAATTTAACCTCGACTATTAAGAATTGTTGTTTTATTTATAAGAAATACTCTTAGGAGACCTTCAAACAACCTTTATATACTGAATATTTCAAAGTTTATGTTTGTCTTCTGTGGATGCACAAAGTATACAGAATAAAAACTTATTTTTAAACAAAAATTGATATCAAACTAGAAGGTACTTGATTTTCATCTCTCAAAATGAAACAAAAGATGAGATTTAAATTATTTAAGATAATAAATTGTACATTGGTTTAAACACTATAACACTACAAACTGGTAACCTTAACGAACAGGAATCCATGGTTCAAGGATGTCACCAATCTTCTTCCGTTCTGAAAAATAAACAGCAAGAAAACATATTAATATTACTTGCTTTCAACAATTATGGTCACATGTAGGTAATTATAGACCAACAACTACGTGCGCGACTGCCCTAGGGGTACTCTAGATGTCAACGGTGGATGATCTAGTGAAGCAGGTAAAAGAACAGCGACAACACTCCGCTAATATCTGTAACTGGATTTTAATGAAGGCGAGTGATTGGTGTAGTAAAGAGGTGAAAACAATGTGCTGCCTCAGCTCACGTATGTGCAACCCAGAACAGTTGCACATAAACTTCTCTACATATAATGGACAATATTGCAGTGCAATTGACTCTTTTAAAAAGTTTATATCTGGTATTATTACAATATCGATAAGTGGTCATGATACTTGTCTGGTAAAAAACAACATAGAAACGTAATATGTATTATTGCGGTCCACACACACTTGGTTTGGGTAGTCACAACACCAATCAATTGGCATATTTTTTAT
Source organism: Antheraea pernyi (assembly GCA_015888305.1). Classification (NCBI taxonomy): domain Eukaryota; kingdom Metazoa; phylum Arthropoda; class Insecta; order Lepidoptera; family Saturniidae; genus Antheraea; species Antheraea pernyi. The sequence continues at coordinate 70,492 of MU159111.1, read as the reverse complement.
GAGTTGTCAGAAAGCATTTATTAAAAAAAAAATATGGCTAAAACAACCTGTGAAATCATTTTTTTGTCAGCTTTTTTTTTTTCGAACTGGCTATGCTATTGACCAAACATGGTCTTAACAGTTTCACGGGACTACTAAGGCGAGCGCTTAAGGCACTCAGCCAATTTTATTTTGACAACTAGCTCAAGGGTGCACGGCACACCTCGGCTTTGGCTGTTGCCTGATACATGCAATTCGCGACCTATCTGGGCTAACCTAAGGTAAGCTAACTATTCATACATATATGAGTTGTTGAAAAATATATATGTACCAAGCATACATACCTCAACAACTCTTATATATATTTCGTATCGGATAATATTCTAAACTATTTCAGTTTGATAAGGGAAAAAAATAAAACCCTTCCACTTGCATGTGTAAGCGTTTATGCATGCACGTGTGGAGAGGTGATATGTGTAATGTTGTCGCAGTGATGTAAGATTTTGTGTCACTGTATCGCGCGAGCAGCATACTCAAGGGCTCCACACCGAGGGAACGGACCTAGGCTTGAGCCGTTGCCGAAGGGGGCCTAGTCTGGTTTTTTTTTGTCAGCTAAATTGGCTAACTATTAATGGCTTACAAGTAACTAAATGCAATTTTCAATAATTACAGGATCAAATAGTGTATCTTAGAGAAAATGTGCTCTAGTTATTGGTAGATGATGTCAACTACCCAATACTCAAAACAAAGATAGAATATTATTTGTTTTTATTTTTACATGTTTCCGCCTACATGCTATACTTCATCTTTTACTGTTGTGTACTTTAATTACGCTAACCAAAAATGTAAAATCAGTTTTGATAATACTGTGTCCTAAAATTGTTTACTATGACACTGATTACTCAAATACTGGGTTCGGGCAACATGTGTCTCACAGGCTACAGTTTGATGGCCACATGGATTCCACGGTTTGAAAATGTTCAATATTCAATAAGTAGATACCTTCATACAAAGTAATTATTTGGACAATAGGCACCTTGTTATTTGCTCTTATTGTATAGTTATTTTTATTACATCCAAGAACCAAGGAACAATCTTGGCAACGTTAATTATTAAATTAAAGCTACACACCAGGGATAGGGAAATCCTCAGGATGTAACTCAATATAATGTCTCAAGACAGCATCTTTCTCAGCCAGATAATCGTTACGCTTATTTTGGATGTACATCAATGATCCAGTCCAACCGGCAACACCAAGGATATGTTTCTGAATACCTGAAAATAGTGTGATATTTTGAATTTGTACCTACAACATATATACGTTATAAGCATTATTTCAAGTAAACAAAAAATTTACTAAACTCATGACAATATATTTAAAATGCACAATCCACATTTAACACTATATTATGAGTGCAAATTATAAGTGAACTTATCGCTTTAGATGTTTATTATTTGTTATATAATTTTTACTAACCACTGAAAACTGGTCTCCTCGTTTGAAAATTGAGGAAAAGACCAGTACATACACCAAACGTAACTCCTATAAGTTGCGGCCAATAAGCAGTCAAAAATGACTTTTGTCTTCCTTCGTCTCCTAATTTAAGGAGTTCAATAGCAGATAATTGCGAAGACATTATTCTCACAATCACAAACCACAATTCGAGTTTCAATCGTTCACTTCAACTGTCAGATTAGAAAAATGACAATGACAGTTTAGAAATTGCCAATATTTCATCCATAGCACACGCATGTCGCCATTCCTATAAAAAGTTATAACAATAGAAGTACAAATTCAAAATTTACATCACTGCAACAACACTACACATATTACCTCCACACACGCGCACGCATACACGTTTACACAAAAAAGTGGAAGGTTTTTTTTTTTTTTTTCTCGAACTGACTACGCTATTGACCCGGCAGGGTCTTCACAGCTTCACCGGACTACAAAAAGTGGAAGGATTTTACTTTTTTTTCCCTTATCGAACTGAAATAGTTTCGAAACTTTCCGATACTAAATATACATAAGAGTTGTTGAGATATGTATGCTTGGTACACATATATGTTTCAACAACTCATATATGTATGAATAGTTTAGCTTAACTTAGGTTAGCTCGGCCTCCTTCTGCGAGGAGGTCATCTCGCAGAAGGAGGCGGCGGAGAGGGCCCGTGAGGCAGACCCACTGAGTGGCCGTCTTCACCAACGGAGGACCGGCAGGAGGAGGCGGTGCTTTGCCCAACTCCTCCTGCCACCGTAGCCGGACCTGAGGGGATGGGTCGGGGGCCCTTTTCCTCATTGCACAGGACCGGCGGACGAGGGGGGTAGCCGGTGTGTACCTGGTCTGCTCCTCTATAGGTAGGAGCCCGGCGGTCACCTTCCGCCGGGCGGACCGTGGGGGCGGCTCTACAAGGTTGAGTAGCCTGTTCGATCCCTTGCCGCCCCCACAATAACGGTCTGTCGGTACATCGTGGGGTTTTAGTCCGTGCGAGTCGGACATAACCCACCCTCTCCCCCGGGAGGGTGGCGTATCCGTAAGGGATTTCCCTACGTAAAAAAAAAAAGAAAAAAAAAAAAGAGGTCGCGAATCGTCGCCTATGTAGACGGCGACGGGCGCATGGTCCAGCGGGCCACAAGGCGAGGGGTTCCACAGGGGTCGGTCCTGGGGTCGCTCCCATACGGAGCACGCCTCATCTGTTACGCGGACGACACCCTAGTCGTAGCCCGGGGGGGAATGGAATGAAGTGGAGCGTCTGGCCACGATGGCCACAACCCTCGTGGTCAGGCGCATAAGGAGGTTGGGCCTCCGAGTGGCTCTCGAGAAGAAGTCCAAGTGTGGGACTACATTTTTTTGTATTTATTACCTAGGTACAACGTAAAGCTATATGCTGATTTAATTATTTATTTCAAAGAGAAATACTCAAACATTAGTATAAAACATGTGTCTAGGATGACTAAATAGATAAAAAATAATAAGTGAAGTGAATGGAAATAATATCAATGACCATGAATTCTGAAATGCCACAAAAACTCACTGGAAAGTTCTGACAAGGAAGCCACCATCTTTTTGAAACATTGAATTGACTCAGGGGCGTAGCTACCGCCGTATTTGCCGTATCAATTATACGGGGCCCCCGGGCCACGGGGGCCCCCAAAGTGTGTAAGGAAAAAGAATAAAAACTTTCTAATTTATTTTATTTTACAAATGACAAAATTCTATAAAGCAATTCCTTTTTTTCCCGCCTTAAGCGTGCGTTCAAAAGTTGGCAACACTCTACATCGTTATGGCGGGCTGCGGGACTTCCCCGTTTTACTTACTTCATCTTCAACTCAGCGGGGAATCCCCGGGAATCCTTCATCGATATCGCGATGTACGTGTACGTTGTTGTACTTTGCATTGGATGTTAAACCACGGAGTGCAGTGCACTGTTTATTTACGCGCTTTATATAAATGTGCATTACATTGTAATTCAGTACAAACAATATTGTTCTTCTGGTTTAGCAGTATTAGTAGCGATTTGTAAAAGAAATGAGTGAAAGGAAAAGAGATTATCCCAGCGGCGCTGAGAAAAGAAAAATTAAACAGAAAAGGGACGAGGTTATAAAAAAAGTGCCCAAAATTTCTTCATTTTTTCAGAGACAAGATACTGTGAGTGATTTAGATTGGAAAGGTAAGTACTACCCAACCCATTTATTAGGGGCCCGTAGTGATAAACAAGGAAATCTTTTAATTTCGGTCTGTCCATCTGTCCGTCACAAAAAGTTGTCTCCCCCCTCGATTTTCACAATTATACTGTTTTTAGGGTTCCGTGCCTTGATAAAAAAAAAACAAAATTCTAACTTATCTATAGGATCGATTTGTTTTGTTGTTTGTCTATCAGTCCGTATCGTATCGTTAATTGCGTGTTGAGAACTTCAGATGTGCAGACTCTCTTTCGGGTTCTCGTTTTGTATGGCCACTACACTACGCGCTGCGTTTAAATAGCACGCAGGTGTATAGTAATGCACGGACGGGCTGCAGGTGATTTTGTATCTACTAATAGGTACGAGCACAATCCGCGTAGAGTCTGTGTGCGTCTGAACTGAACACTCTCTAACTGTGACCCTTAGTAACGTTATTTATTTATATATAACTCTTTTTAGTTTAGTATCAAAGCATTCGTATTTATTTTTTAACAATTACTCGTTTATTTTTAGATTCTTCTGAAGCATGTTCTTCGTCACATATCCATCCGGAAATAGAAGAAAGCCAAGCACATACTTTATCGGATGTCCATCCAGAAATCGAGGAACCCCAAGTCAACGATTCTGATATATCTGCAGATTGTAATATAATTTCATCAGATAGAGGAAATTTTGGTGACAATTTAACTGAATGCGAACGAAAAATAATTTTTAAATTGGGTCCATTTAAACCACAAGGACCATTTCCAAAAGTTTCAGAAAATAACCGACCTTTTTCGGCTTATTATTATTCATATTTCAATCAGGCAGGCATAAAAATTATAAGACCATGGTTATGTTATTCTAACGTTTTAAACAAACCGTACTGTCACTTCTGTTGGTTATTAGCAGATCGTCAAAACAAATCGTACTCCTCTGCTTGGGTTAACGGTGTTTCGGTTAGAAGCAATTTCACACAAACTATTCTTGACCATGAAAAGTCACAGCAGCATATTAGTGCCTCACTCTCTTATAATAATTGGTTGCAAGGAAATACCATCGATACTCTATTGAAAAGTGAAATCGATAGTAAAATTACATTCTGGAGAGATGTACTGCATCGTATAATTAATGTTATAATTACTTTAGTATCTTGTAATCTACCTTTGAGGGGGCATGATTCTGATTCTGGCAATTTTATGGCAATTTCACGTCTGCTATCTAACTATGATGCCACTTTAAAAGAACTTCTTCTAAAACCGAAAGGTGAAATAAATTATTTAAGCCCTACGATTCAAAACGAAATTATTAGTTTGCTTGGTACCACCGTTAGGAACAATATTATCTCAGAAATTAAAAAAGCTCCATTTCTGACAATAATTCTGGATACAACACAAGACTTGTTAAAAATTGACCAACTATCTGTAGTTTTTCGATATATCTCGGTTACAGAAAATGATGATAATGTGCCTAAAGAAATAAAAATCTGTGAGTCCTTTTTAGGATTTATAGCAGTAACCGATTGCAGTGCTGCAGTTCTGAAAACTGTCATTTTAAATTTGACTAAAGAATATGGAATTGATTTGACTAAATGTAGAGGACAGGGATACGATGGAGCAAATGTTATGTCGGGTGTGTATGGAGGATTACAAACCCTAATAAAAGAGCATGCTCCAAATGCCGATTATGTTCATTGTGCTGCGCACGCTTTAAACTTGGTTTTGAACGATGCTGCGAGACATGTTCGTGAAGTATCGACTTTTTTCGATAATTTAGAAAAAATATATACTTTTTTTGGCAATAGTATAAAACGCTGGGCTATGCTAAGTGACGATTCATCTGAAAAATATTTGATTACCCTTAAAAAGGTATGTCCTACCAGATGGTCTTCTAGGAACGACGCTTTATTAGCAGTAAAGAAATTTTTTTTACTAATCATGAAAACTTTGTACCAACTAAATTTAATTTCAAATAAAAAAGATGAACGTGAAGAATGTAAAAGTATAATTAATATTTTAGAGAGTTTTGATTTCTTAGTGCTCGTTACATTTTTTTCTTCACTATTTGAAATTATTAATCCTGTTTCTAAAGCTCTACAGCATGAAAATAATGACTTACAGAAATCTAGTATTTTATTAAGTAATCTTTTAAATAGACTGTGCCAATTAAGAAATCAGAATTCATTTAATAGTTTGCTAAATGAATCCAAAGATTTAGCAAAAGAGTGGGGGGTAACAACTGTTTTTAAAAACAGTAGGCGAAAGATAACGAAGCGTTTTTTTGATGAGTTATCACAAGATGAGAGAATTTCCGACCCGGAATCCTATTTCAAAGTCAATGTATACTATTGCTGCTTAGATATATTAATTTCTCAAACTAAAGAAAGATTTCAGAGCCTTTGCAACCTGAGTAGTATATTCGAAATATTACAACCGGAGAAACTCCTATCTTCTTCAAGCGAAGAGATATTAAACGCTTCCGGAAAACTGTCTGCTAAATACAGTAAAGACATCTCACTTAATCTTTGTGACCAATTAAAGGCTCTAAAAACATGCTTAAATTCTGAAATTAAAAAAATGTATTCCATTAAAGAACTCATTGAATTATTGCTAGTAAAATTCAATAGTCTTGCATCCAGTTTTCCCGAGGTAATCACAGCATGCTTTTTATTCTTGACCCTTCCAGTTACAACCGCAACGGCAAAAAGAAGTTTTTCAAACTTAAAACTAATAAAAAATTACTTAAGAACTTCGATGGGACAAGAACGGCTGTCAGACATCTCACTATTGTCCATAGAGGCAGAAACTTTAGAAAAACTAAAATCATCATCAGCCATAAATGATTTAATAAATCAGTTTGCCGAAAAAAAGGCAAGGAGAGTGAATATTTAAAATTCGATTTTTATTTGTAAAATGGGTAAATTATGTGATAAATAAATATTTCTTCTCACAATATTTTTTTTCTTTTGTGAAAAATCTTTACCTCCATATAAGGACCTCCAAAAAAATTTTTATACGGGGCCCCGACAAGGCACGCTACGCCACTGAATTGACTACTCTACAATGGAAATTAACAAACACTATGGATGAGAGAAACGAAATAATTAAGAAAAAGGAAGATACTATTAACAAAGAGATTAAAAAGATAAAAAATATAGATAATATAATAAATAAAATAATATGTACGAAATATTATATAGAAAATTTGACGCTTATACCTTTATATTAACTTCGACACGGAAGAAGATTTGTTAAAGAATATATAAGAATTATCTATATTAACAACTGCAGAATTGGCAGTATGGATTAATTCCTTCGCCTGTCCTATTGGACGAATATTATTATACAAGATATAAGACTGTTATTTTTAAAAATATCGGATTTTCGATACTTTTAAAAATATCAATATCAAAGTGCGATGTATAAAAAAAATAAAGAAAAAACCAATCTATCGATAAATACGGCTTTATTAAAAAAAACTGTAATTCAGCTTAACAGTGATTTACAGTTTTTAATCCAGTATATTTATTAGACAATTTATACCATAAATGGTTTAAAATGTTATGGTTCTAAGGGCCACTTGCACAAATGTTATTGAATCATATTGATATTAATTGTCATCATTATTGTTTTATCTAAATTAGATAATTATGCGTACCAATATTTTTCACCCTACTAGTTACCAAATCTTTTAAGTCGTGGTGGTCTGATGGTTTGAACAGGGGCTTATCATTTTGATATCCGCAGGTTCGAACCCCGGCATGTACCAACGAATTTTTCAAAATTCGCCTAAATTTACGTATTTTAAATTGGTAAAACTATCGGCTGACGGTGAAGGAAAACATCGTAGGAAAACCTGAACCTGGGAAATGTTCTTGTAGTACTACTTTATTGGGAAAACATACAACTGTGGACTTCTCAGAGTTTAAAATCGCCAATACGTCGTGGGTTGATGTGGTGAATATCTTATATCTTCTTTCGGGAAGGGACCTATATATATAGGGACGCAGTGTTTCTCTTACAGGCTGATGATGATGATGATGAATATTTTTCTGTAAGTTTTTAAAGACACTTATTACTTTATATATTCAGCTGTTTCACTATTAAGATTACTATTACCAGCCTGCTCCCAATTCCGGTACCTCGGTTCAGTGATCAAAAACGACGGCAGGGTAGACAATGACGTGAGAAATAGAATAAATGCAGGAGGCAGGAAATGGCGAAAGATGTTTGGGGTATCTTGCGATCCACGAATGTCCTTAAAACTCAAGGGGAAGGTGTATAAAACTATTATAAGACCAGTCATGTTGTATGCATCTGAGTGATTGGTTACGAAAGAAAGGGATGAGAGAAAAATGCACGCGGGAGAGATCCGATTGTTAAGATGTGTGGTGTAACTAGAATCGATAAAATAAAAATGAATATGTCAGATGAAGTTTGAAAATATCACCAGAGAGGGAAAGTTGAGTACTAATAGGTTATTATAATACGGGTGTGTCATAAAGAGAGACGAAAGATATATAACTTGAATAGTTTTAAGTATGAAAGTAGACAGATATAAGAGTAGAGGAGACCGAAAAAGATATACATAAAGTGTGTGGAAAACGACATGTGTATAAAAGGTGTGAATGTGAGTGGAATAGGAAAACATATTGTATCGACTCAACATACGTGGGATACGGGTAAGAAGATGATGACGTATATAATTAAAAAATATCGTCCGCCGATATCCATATTTTAATATCGAACTAATATTGTCCAAAAATTATTAGTAAATATCGATATTTAAATATAACAATATCGACATTTTACACTAGTCCTACTAAGATACTCTGTGGTGGAGTCAATTGTGTGGTTTGTTATGGTGGTTTTTATGTTTACAATTATCTATCCCTGTTTATTACATTATAAATACATAAAATCTTTTTAGAGTGTGCGTAACACAAGTCAGTATAAATTATTTAAGAATAATAACAGAGATCACTTTTACAATATTTAAAAATTGAGGTTATACTTTTTATTGCACGCATCAAAAGTGTGCGATAAACAAATATATTTCAGTTAACAAGTACAAGTAGGACCAAGCATGGTGGGTATTTATTTTCCTATATATTATAACGAAGTATATAAAAAGTATTTCAAAACAAGTTGAACTTTTCAGGGTAAACAACGTAAAACTAGAAAAATTGTGGAGCGAAAGTTTGCTAAAATGAAAAAACTTATAAGTCCCAGTGACGCAAGGATAAAACAAGCTGATAGGTCACTGCCAAAAAAAAAGAAACGTATCGATCCACATGAAATGAAAATACGTGAAGCGCCCCAAGCCAGCACAGCTTTGTTCTTTCAGTATAATACGCAACTTGGACCACCATATCATATTCTGATCGACACTAACTTCATAAATTTTTCTATTAAAAACAAATTAGATATAGTACAGAATATGATGGACTGCCTGTATGCAAAGTGTATCCCATATGTAACAGATTGTGTTTTGGGTGAATTGGAGAAACTCGGAAGAAAATACAGAGTAGCACTGAGGATAATCAAAGATCCAAGATTCGAACGGATCACTTGCCTGCACAAGGGTACTTATGCTGATGACTGTATAGTACAGAGAGTGACACAACATAAATGTTACATTGTTGCAACAAATGACAAAGATCTAAAAAGAAGAATAAGAAAAATACCTGGGGTTCCAATAATGTATGTCGCTGAACACAAATACACTATAGAAAGAATGCCAGATGCTTATGGTGCTCCAAAAGGAGCTATTTAATGAAGTCTAGTTAATACAAAATATAAATACAATAAATACTTGTTTTTTTTTTAATGGATTACTACTTTTTTGTACATGAATAATCACTTGTCTACTATTAAAGTAAAATTTTAAAAATGTGTGGATAAGTCACAACTATAATAAGTAATATTATGAAGATGTTATTATGATTGGTCCCTTATTTTATTATTATTTATTTATTATTATTATTTTATTTATTTTTATTTTATTATTTAATTTAATGATATCAATTGTCATTAAAGTTCCATCACATTTTAAACAGTATCTGTTCGCATGTTTTCCCAATCAATCTCATTTTATGTTCATGTTTAGAATATAAACAAAAAAACAAAGCCATGTTCTAAATTTATATTTGTTCAATAATTACAATTATATAATATAAGAAAAAAATTATATAATTACAAAATATACATTATGCTAGATGGTAGAGTTCATCGCGCCAGGTGATCCAACAACATCTATGATTTCTCCGATAGGTTTTGATTCACTGTCTGTACTTGTATTGCATATGGATGATGGAATAGTGAGTGTCTAAAATTAAAAAAATATATATATATGTAAAACATTAAAGGCATTAAAAAAATATCTATGAGTGGTCTATTACAATTCTAATCTAATAGCACACGTTAGTGGTTTAAAAGAAATTCAAATGACTATACGCAACAAATCTTGACGTAATATTATTTTATATCATTACATAGTATAAAATAAAGTCCCCCACCTCGTCTGTCTGTCTGTCTGTTCACGATAAACTCAAAAACTACTGAATGGATTTTCATGCGGTTTGCACCAGTGGATACAGTGACTCATGGAGAAGGTTTTAGTATATAATTTGTCAAGATTTTTTTTATAGTCAGGGCGGGACAGCGTCTGCCGTGCCCGCTAGTTGAAAATAAATTTAACATCCTATCCTTATAAGTAATGTATTGCAATTACAAAATTCTTTGAACTTTTCCATACAATTCTAAAAATCATTGGAAATGCAGGAGTCCTTATGTAATTTTATGACTGCACCATAATAAATTGAAATTCCGATATGGAGGAAATAATAGTTACCCTTACTGGAATCTCAATTCAATGGATTTGGCCTTGAAGTTTACTAAAGCTTTTTTTAATTCATGTAACGTAATGTAACTTTAACATATTAACATTGTTTAATTAGCCAATGGAAGAAATTATTATAAGGAAAAATTAATATTAAGTAAGAAATATTTTTCTAATACCATCATGCTATTGAAATACAGAACTATAAATTTCTTAGTCTTTATTTAACTGTTTTCTTAATCTTTAATTTTAACCAGACTAGGCCCCCCTTGGCAGCGGCTCAAGCCTAGGTCCGTTCCCTCGGCGTGGAGCCCTTGAGTACGCTGCTCGCGCGATACAGTGAATCAAAATCTTACATCACTGCGACAACATTACACATATCACTTCCACACACGGGCACGCATACACATGCAAGTGGAAGGGTTTTATTATTTTTTTCCCTTATCAAACTGAAATAGTTTAGAATATTATCAGATACGAAATATATATAAGAGTTGTTGAGGTATGTATGGCTGGTACACATATGTTTCAACAACTCATATATGTATGAATAATTAGGTTAGCTCACATAGGTCGCGAATTGCATGTATCAGGCAACAGCCAAAGCCAAGGTGTACCACGCACCCTTGAGCTAGTTGTCAAAATAAAATCGGCTGAGTGCCTTAAGCGCTCGCCTTAGTAGTCCGATGAAGCTTTTAAGACCTTGCTTGGTCAATAGCATAGTCAGAAAAAAAAAAATTCTTTAATTCACTGGATGTGGGATGGTTGGTTTCAAGCCCACATGTCTAAGTTTTAGTACAATAAATTTTAGATTAACATTCTTATCACTACTGTTATAATTATTTAAATAGTGATATAAACTGGAAAATTATTTAGTAGAAGTACCAATATGTATTGTATATTTGGCATGATATAACCTGATAAATGTCATTGATAACTATTTCATCAGTCTCTAGGAACAGTAACTTATTACCAAATGGCTCCAGTTAGTCTCTTTAGAATTAGTTTTAACAGAAATAAGCTACGCTGATAACTTATAATTAGGTGGATTAAACTCCTGTTCATTACTTTCTACCACAACAAGATAGTTTCTAGAGTCATTTTCAGTGAAAATAGTCATTATATATATAAGTAAAAACGAACCTTTCCTGGATTAAGTGCTTCATATTGATGTCTCAGTGCTTGCAGTTCAAATTCACATGATGTGAGTGCATTTTTCAAATCCAATGCCAATGCTAGATCTGAACGTAGTTCATTGAAATGTTTGCATATAGCTTCTGTTGGTGTTGGTGCTATATCTGAAAATATCTTATAATATTTAAAAGACCTAAATCATATTTTGTAATATAAATGTCCATAAAAAAACTGTCTTTTTGATTTTTTCACTTATTTATGTACCTCAAGTAATTTGTTATTATCTATTAAAAGAGACTAAATGTGTCAATATAATCAAAAATAGAATTTTTATGATGCACTAAGCGAATTTTAAAATACAGCTTCATATTCACAATTTCCTGATATCATACACACAATAGGATCGTTTTATTTTCCAAAACAAAGGTATAAAGGGAAGACTCATGTTCAATCATTAAAGAATAAATTAGAACACCCACCAATATTCATGAGGCGTAACTCCTGTTCGATCGCTTTGGTTTTCCTCTGTCCCACACCAGGAGGTAATTTCATCCTCTGTGAGCGAAGCCATACACCGGTGCCTCGTGCTTCCGGGAACTTTATGCCTGACCATTCTACTGTCTGTTAACATACATCACCAATTAGCTTTAATTTATTAATATACCAGGCGAATGATTAAAGGGCCCCCCCCTTCAATCGTGTGGTAGTTCATGATCACATTTAACATATAAAATAATAATATCAAAACAAATATTAATAAACAACAAAGAGAACCTTAGTTAATGTTTATTTTAAAACTTTTAAAAGTATGGGAACGATACTTTTTAATGAAATAAAATCACACCTTTATTCAATGCACAAAATTAAAGGGGTACTTTTCAAGGTTAATCATTACGTAACTGCTTATCGTGGGAACGCTGCAGGATCGAACAAACTGAAGCGGGTCGCGGGTCGAAATGCGGGATGCGGCTCTTAGTACGTGGAGGGCGTGATTCATTTATTACACCATTTCGTTTTTGTGTAAATCACATGATGTTGAGTGGATCAGTTTTGCGTTTCTCGAGATAAGTAGATCAAATATTAAGCACTTATTTTTTTAAATTAACTTAGAACCAGACACGAATACTCAGTAACATCTGAGAATATTGCAACTCTTTAACCATTCATGCTGTATAGTAATCTTATCCGAAAAATTACACTATCCGATGACTAAGAACTAAAATAGAATTAAGAATAAAGGGATCTATTTATACAATTGGATTCTATTTTACAGATTAAAACACTATTTGAATCACACTCAAATAACTAGAACTATTTGAATATTTTAAATTATTCTTCAATGAATGACAATTATTAGATATTCTTTATTTGACAAATATTTGGATTTTTTGATTTATTTCAGTTAGTTAAATAAATTGCATATTCTGTATTTAGACAATTTTAAATTGAATCATTCGAGTCACTTGATGATGAACAGTTCGAATATTCAGACACTGCTAATCAAAATTAATGAAATTAAATTATATGGACACCATAACGTTCAGAATTTTGTTAATGGCATGTTTATCTATTAATTAAAGGGTAAAATGAGTCATACCACATTCTCAACAGTGCGTATTGGTCTTTGCTGTGATGTAATTTTTTTCTTATGCAATTTTCTATCATGACGCCTGGCGATATTAGCAGCTGTCGTTGATGGAGTACTTGGTCCTTCGGTGTTATTTACAACCGTATTCACAACTGGAATGTTGCCACTATCAGCTCTAGATATTAATTTCTGCAAGTCTTGTGTTTTTCTTTCTCTCTCCCTCTTTCTTGCTTCGATCTTCTTCAGCTCAGCGATGAGCATTTGCTCTTCTTCAATCTATAAAATAAGTTTTAGTGTTAATAATTAATTCATCGTTTTATTCACAGTTTTGTCAATTATAAAAGATATAGTGTTGAATTGATGGATGTCTTGAAACTTTCAAATCAGTGTTAAATAATATTTGAAATAAAGCTTTACCTGTTCTTGTGTACGCTCAAACAGTCTGCGCAGTTGCTCTTTACGTTTTCTTTCATGTTCTGCATCGTAATGGTACACTCGTTTCTCACCATTACCCATAGTAACTGTATTAGACCATGGATTCGTTTTCACCTGTAGGAAAATTATCCCATTTAATTTCGTAACTTGGTTTTCATTAAAAGAGTTTTGTTGTTTCATGGAAACTAGCTGTTTATGTCTTGATTCATTATGAGATATTTTTTAATGTTTTACATTGTAATTTTATCTTTATTAATAATTTTAAGTTCTTGCTAATAAATTATAAAGCTCCTACGTAATAGCATGAGTATGTATCTTAGAGAATATTTTAAAAAGTTATCAATTCAACCACTTTGGTAATTAACCCTGTCAACAGATATTTAAATTTTAGCTATATATGTATGGGTGACTATTTTTCACTTAAATTTTATGTTTTTACTTATGTATTTATATAATTCTACTTTTTACAAATTGGTAAAGAATTTAATTGTTTTTCGCTTTTCATAGGTATATGAGATCTTCATTGCAGCACTTACCTTGCTTAACGTTGCACATATGCCATAATACCTTTCCTTCAAGTCTTCTATACTTCTATCCCTGAATGCAGCTCTGTCCCACCTATCGTGAATGACTATAAAACGTAAATCAAATCTTTGGCACAGATCCATGAGGTGATCTGTTTCTGCCTGACTCCAGTCCTCCGATTTCAAATATTGATTATACTCTGATTCCGAATATGATGGTATTGAAACTTGCTTGAAGGACCAGAAAAGTAGTATTAATTATATTTAAATATTCCTTAAAGGTAAGAAACAGAAAAGAATGTGAATGACCTTTAAATACACCCATATTGTAATCATAATTTTATCCTTTGGATAGTAGTGAACATTAAAAATATTGTTTCATCTCATCTAATTTTAGAGAGATACATAATTTTAAATATGCATGTTTTATTCAAGAAAATATGGCATAATAGAATAATGATAATTCATTAATAACTGATAATTAGTACGTCAATCTATTAAAAAAACTACTAAATTGAATATTTTCTAGGTATACCAATAAACATTTCATCGATAAAAGAAAAAAAATCATAATAAAGCAATCATTACATAAACTCTATATAATATTAAGAATGACAACTTTATCTCATATATTAAACCGTCAATATTTAAATTATCCTAATTATCCTCAGTTTCTCATACAAGGGAAAAAACATCATACTATGGAAATGAATAACTTTCTTTTCTTTAAGTGGAAAATATTTTTTTTTTTTTCGAACTGACTACGCTATTGACCAAGCAAGGTCTTAACAGCTTCACCGGACTACTAAGGCGAGCGTTTAAGGCACTCAGCCGATTTTACTTTGACAACTAGCTCAAGGGTGCGCGGCACACCTCTGCTTTGGCTGTTGCCTGATACATGCAATTCGCGACCTGTCTGAGCTAATCTAAGCTAAGCTAACTATTCATACATATATGAGTTGTTGAAACATATATGTGTACCAAGCATACATACCTCAACAACCCTTATATATATTTCGTATCAGATAATATTCTAAACTATTTGAGTTTGATAAGGGGAAAAAATAAAACCCTTCCACCTGCATGTGTAAGCGTGTATGCGTGCACGTGTGTGGAGGTGATATGTGTAATGTTGTCGCAGTGATTTAAGATTTTGTGTCACTGTATCCGGCGGAGCAGCAGCGTACTCAAGGGCTTCACGCCGAGGGAACGGACCTAGGCTTGAGCTGCTGCCGAGGGGGGCCTAGTCTGGTAAAGGATAATAATATTAATAAGAAAACATTATTGTTTATAGTATTCTTACCTTATTAAACTGTGCAAATGGATATTCTTTAGATTCATCAGCTACTCTTTTCCAGTGATAGAATACAGCATTGTCCTTGCGTGCAGGATTGGTGAATGGGGCCCAAACCCATTTTCTAACTTTTCTCATTCCAAGTTTAGCTTTAGTTTGCTTATAACCTTTTCCTGTGACACAAAGATCAACTTAGTAACTCTTTACACTCGAGGGCTCTGGGGCGGAGCCATTTAAAATGTTGGTGATAAATTATGGTTGCGGCTCACAGATTGCTATGCTCCCAATTGCAGACAATCATGGTTTCGAGTGGCCGGTAATACAAATGAAAAAAGACTTCAAGTGCAAAGGGTTAATATATGTATATATATTTAAATACATTTACTGCTGGTCACATGAAGAAGTGTCACAAATGGACACTATGTCACACACTAGTGTGGTATTGGCAGTGATTGTTCTACACTAATGACCATGGCTTATGTTGCAGAAATCTTTAAAAACATATCATTAAGAATCAATTGTGGATCACACATAATTGTGTTGTGTAATCTATATTACAATAACCTTTTACTGCATATCACTTTAATGAAAATCTTAGAAATTATCACTTATTTTAAACACAATGCACAATGAAAACAAATCTTTATGTGAAGATTCCTTACATCGCTCCTACAATTGTGATAAACTATAAATAAGAAACCACCAAAGATATTCAGACACTTATGCTGCTATATATTGCACCAATGCAAATCAGAATTTCATGATACACTGTTTAAGATGAAATGTGATTTCGGTAGAACTAATTTCCACTAACAGTTGTTATTTTCACGCTAGCCTACAAATAGTCCGGTAAAGCTGTTAAGGCCTTTGTAGGCTACTAGCATAGTCTGTTCACATTTATCTGGATGAACTTGTACAGTTGTTGTTGTTATACAGTACATTGGTATGATGTATAAAAATAATCAAAGATACATATTGTTCAAAATATATAAACTACATTTTGTTACAAAAGGAAATTCTATCTCACATAGTTATTATACCTATATTAAAGGTTCTATTGGCATATAATCGTTAAATAACAGTATTTTACCTGTGTCAGTAGGTAGCAGTGGAGGTAATTCTTTATTATCATTGTAGAGTAGGGCAAATACCTCTCGGTGCATGCCCTCCGGTCTTTTAACAGCTTTTGCTTGTACATATTTCTTTTTGTTCTTATCACCATGTATTATACTATCTCTGCTAATTTCAGTTGTACCAGGCTGTTCTATATCCAGTATATCAAGAATATCTGCCATTTTATATTTTAATATCTATACGAGTCAAAAATTATTTTCTTTATCACTGGAATAAGGTTTCGTAAATGAATAAATATTACAACACGTTTATTACATATCGGACACATTTATTTTATGAACGTAATATTATACACTAAATTTGTATATACTATTTCATTGTAGACAGAAAAGAAAATAGTTGATTATATTATTTTATTTTATAAGTTTTTGCAAAGACTTTGTCAACATAAATCACAGAGTATAAAACAACATCAATAAAATCTAGAAAATTATCAGTGCTACCAACTCTAAAATAATATTTACCCCGATATCTAAAGTTAAAATTACAATTAAAATTACACTTATTGTTTGCAATTTTTTTTGTAATAATTTATTCATTAAAATTATCTCAAAAAAATATCAGACGTTTGCTAATTTCAGTAATATAAATAAAAAAAACATTTTTTACGTTTTTGTTACCTACACTGGTACCTATTAACCATGGAAGAAAGCTCTATTCTTTACTCCGTTCTGTTAACACAGGTAAAATATTGTTAATAACGGCTATTTAATAAAACATTTCATAGTAAAAAAAGTAAAAACTTTTTAAGCGTCATCAAGATAGTAAATCAATTTTATTTTATAATAATGATAAGTATCAGAGGAATATAACAGAACTAGGACAACGAAATAAATCGGTGAGCTAGCTGACATGTAAAATTTATCATAAGGTAATGATTTTTTTAGTTTAAACAGGTATAATAACTAATAATTTCAGTGGTGTAAACTATTACATAATGGTAATATTGAAACAGTGAACATGTCACACTATTAAGATTACTACGATGTCTTAAAAATCATTTATTTCTAACCGGCATTGAATCGCCAAGCCGCGCCTTAAACAATCGTATAATATATGGCGTGGCAATTACAAAAAGATGTATCACTGTAATCAGGGGTTTATGCCAAAACGGAGAATAATATTTTTTTTTTAATTTGGATTTTTTTTTCTAATCTTAAGCTTAAAAAATAATTCCAACGCAATTGATAATAGAAATTATACGTCTTTTTTGCATTTCGAACGAGTTATGTTATTGTACTGGTTGGTGGTTGAATTATGTCTAATAATATATTAGTGATGAATTTTTTTTTTTTTTTTCTCGAACTGACTATGCTATTGACCTGGCAAGGTCTTAACAGCTTCACCGGACTACTAAAGCGAGCGCTTAAGGCACTCAGCCGATTTTTGTTTTGGCAACCAGCTCAAGGGTGCACGGCACACCTCGGCTTGGCTGTTGCCTGTTCATGCAATTCGCGACCTATCAAAGCTAACCTAAGTTAAAGCTAAACTATTCATACCAATAAGAGTTGCTGAAACATATATGTGTACCAAGCATACATATCTCAACAACTCCTATGTGTATTTTGTATCGGAAAAGATTCTAAACTATTACAGTTCGATACGGGAAAGAAAAGAAAAACCCATCCACTTTATGTGTAAGCGTGTGAGCGTGCACGTGTGTGGAGGTGATGTGTGTAATGTTGTTGCAGTGATGTATGGGTGTGTCACTGTATCGCGCGAGCAGCGCACTCAAGGGCTCCCTACCGAGGGAACGAACCTAGGCTTGAGCCGCTGCCGAGGGGGGCCTACTCTGGTGTGCGGGAGCGAAATTTACCCCCAGACCACGGCGGCGTGATCTGTGGTTACGCGGGCGTGGGCGTGAACACGCTCTGTTTTGAGAGACAGGCTGGTACTGATCGTTCGCTGCCGTTATATCGTCGGGAGGATCGGTAAAAATATGGCGCGGACGTCTTTTGTGACGCGATACGTTCGGTACGATTCTGTAGTTTGCGGCGGATACCACTAACGGGCTAGAGTGATTCTCGGCTCTATCAAAATAACTGTCGGTGAGTGACTTTACATACGCCCAGATAGAAGGTATCTCCAAGTCCCTGTGGAGATCCTTATTCCGGACGTATCGCGGAGCCCCGGTGGCTTTACGTAGAAAACGGTTCTGGATACGTTGAAGTGACAGAAAGTTAGCTTGAGACATATGTGCGAAAACGGGTGCACTATATGTCAAAATCGGGCGAATACAAGTTTTATAAAGAGTCAGCTTGTGTCTTAAGGACATCTTATTTTTATAAACGATTAATGGGTGTAACCGACCCAAGACCATAGCGGCCCTATTCCTGACTCTTTTGGTATGTTGGTTAAACGTGAGGCGTCTATCCAACGTGACTCCGAGGTATTTAACCTGGTTGGCCCAGGGAATCACTGACCCGTATAATTTTATAGGCGCGAGTTTGCGCATGTATTTGTCTGATTTTGGGTCGAAAATTATCGCGGCGCTTTTATCTGGATTTACTGCTATACGCCATCGAAGAAACCAGTCACCGAGTGTGCTAACGGCTTCTTCGACGCATGTCCTAACTCGTGTCGGAAACCATCCGGAAGCGTAGAGAACTGTATCGTCAGCATAACAACCTACCTCCACTCCCGGGAGTTGAGGTAGGTCACTGACGAACAGATTGAAGAGCATGGGTGCCAAAATGGACCCTTGGGGCACACCTGAGCGTATCGGGTGGGACGAGGAAAGTTCTCCTTCCACTCTGTAGCGGAAGGACCTATCAGTAAGATAGTCGCGTATTATGTGAACTAGCCTATCGGAAACGCGGGAAAGAATTAACTTATGAATGAGCCCCGAGTGCCAGACCTTATCGAAGGCCTTGGCGACATCGAAAAAGACTGCCATTGTACATTTCGGTTTAGGTTTAATCGGGTACGGATTTGGATCCGGATCCTCATTGAATTTTGAGAAAATGTACTCCGTGAGGCGGTGTACTTGGTTTGTGCAGGAGTGTTCGGCACGAAATCCGAACTGCTCAGGTGGCAACAGATCTAACTCTGATATGGAAGCTTGGAGACGGTTCAGAAGGAGCCGCTCGTACAGTTTCCCTAACGTGTCTAACAAACTGATAGGGCGATAGCTATCGGGAAGCGTAGCTTTCTTGCCGGACTTGTGAATTCCTATCACTACGGCCTTTTTCCAGACGGCTGGAAAGTGACCCTGGGACATGGCCGCATTGAAGATGCAGACCAATAGAGCTATGATACGATCAGGAAGGAGCTTGAGAACCTCGTTCCTGATCCCATCGGGACCTGGGGACTTCCTAAATTTAAGACGCTTGATGGCATCCGAAACTTCCTCGAATGTAATGGGGGTTAGGGTATCCGCCGGTGGAGACGCGAGCGCGTGCTCTACCGATGACTCGATCGATTCAATATGTACGGTGTCAGTATTGGTTGTGTTCGGTGAACACTGCTTTTCTAAGCTCGCGGCGAGTGACTCCGCCTTGTCTAAACTATCGAACGCGGGAGGCAACCCGGGGCCTCTATCGAGCGCGGGCATAGGGATCATCTCGTCTGATTTGACAGACCTAACTAGCTTCCAGTACGCCAGGTGGGACGGCTGGATTTTTTCCAAAAACCGATTCCACCTTTCATCGCGGATTTCTGAAATACGGGCCTTAACTTGTTTGCGTAAAGATCGCAATCGGTCGCGGTTATCTCTAGACGGGTAAGTGTCGTGAGCTCGAGTCGCGGCGTTCTTTTCCGTGATCAACGCCTTCACGTCGTCCGGGAGTATAAAGCGGCGATCGTTCACCGCTTGCACCTCTCTCGAGGTCTCCCTGACGGCGATCTGAAGGAAGTTGACCAGGGAATCGATGGCCAAATCCGCGTCAGCTTTAGACACCAACACGTCCGGAATTCTGTCTAATATATCCGATGTTAAATTGTCTTTAATATATTCAACTAACTTTTTGTAATCGGCCACCCTTACCGACGGAGGGGTGGTGTCGTCTGGACTTCCTAACTGCATTACTACCGGGCGGTGATCGGAGTCAAGTTCGTGTACAACATGTATGAGTTGTAACCGAAGCGTGGCGCCGCCTCGTCCAGCTCCATCTCGGAACCGGAATCCGAGCTGGAGCTTGGCGCGGGAGCACGGGCTTGATCCGCCGGATTCAGCGGCGAATCCGACGAATCCAGGGACGACTCCGAATCGTTTTCGAGAACCGCGAACGAATTCTTGAGCGCTAGTCGTGACGCATTCTTACCCTTCGTATAAATAGCCACGAAGGCTTCAAATGACGCGTTCAAATCTAAATTGGAACCCTGTTCCTCTAAGTACCTAGTGTACTGCGTTAATAATTCTAAGTCGGCCATACCGAGGCCGGAGGGTGCGGGGGGTCGCGAAACAACCTCCCTGCCTGAGGGGCAGGGGGGCACGCCTTAACGGTTTTTAAGGGACTATCCCGAGTCCGGACCAAAAGAGAGCTGTTTAAAACTAAACAAATTAGGAGAAAAATGTAAATAAATACGTGAGCTAGAGAGAGGAAAAATAATATAAGACTACATAAATAAACAAAAAGTAAATAAATATATAAAGAAACGAATTGAGAAATACGTAAATAAATAAGTAGAGTAAACAAATAAATATATCAAGCAATAAATAAATAGAAAGGAAAGGTCTCACTCAATTCTAGGAAACAGAACGCCACCTGTAGCACAGGTGTGCGGCGCAGGTGTGCGACGCAGGTGTGCGGTGCAGGTGTGCGATGCAGGTGTGCGACGCAGGTGTGCGGCGCAGGTGTGCCCAATCGGAACAATGGAAACGAGCACTCACGAAGTAATAACTGACGTCACTAAATCACGAGTATCGAAATCGAAGAGAGCAACGAGCGCGACGTCCGTCTTGCACGGTAGTCGGATCGGAACTCCACCATGAATTTTTATTGAATGTATGTATTATAAGGTACAGCTAGAAAGCTCTAAGCCTCAACTCAGTTTTAATTAGCTGTTATAAGTATAATAATTACTACATCTAAAGAAAACCTGGTTAATAAAACACGTTTTTTTATATTTTGAAAAAATTTAATGTACATATTTTATGAATACGTTATACTTCTCTTAATTTTGTGTAATCCTTTGTAGAACTCGCCTCATTGCCACGGGACTGTCTAGTGGCACCTAAAATAAATTCTAATATAAAATGAATTGTTACAAATATAATATTTAAAACAGTATTCTTATACCTATATGATTAAAACACTGAATTTCTTCGTTTAACCCAGAATCTTTAATTTAAATTTTACCTCAGAATGAATAGGTACTGTTTTCATTGTTAAAAATATCCACACGTAAAAGTTCAAACGTCACGTTTTTTTTTTTTTTAATATAGTTTAATTTATTAAAATCATTTTTGTGATTAAACTACAAGACTATACGTTTTTCATAAGGACAAACGAAAAGTGTATAATGATTACCGAAACTCCAGCAGCATTCATCCAATAAAACCGAAGTCTCGACGTTTCCCTGAAGTATCCTTCGACTAGCGAGTTAATAATTAGAGTTTGGCGTGAACTATTCCTGAATTCAGCTTGACCGGGCCATACTAAATTATCGACCCAAAGGAGTTGGCCTGAAAAAAGAAAACAAATTTTAAAAGATTAACATTTTATTTAAATTCTCGCTTCTGTATAACTGGTCAATAAGTTTTTGTATCGTTTTAATTCATTACAATTTTGATTAGAGGTAACATTTGCAATAACAAAAATATTGTTTAAAGAGATTTAGGTTATGTATATGTATTTATTATTTGTGCCACTGTAAGTCACATACTTAGGTAATAATAATCAATATTGTTATCGTTTAGCAAAAATCTCACACTTACCCGGTGTGTTGGAGACAGCATCCAAGTTTCCATTGTAAATAGTTACAGTTACATTCGTATTCTGAAGTAAATATTCAACTAAAAGAAGAATATTAAGTATAATAAATAATAACTTTATGTATGCTGAACATTAAATGTTTTTATTTGGTAATGTTTGATTTCTATAAATATTAAACGGCGAATGATAACAAAAATATAATTGTTTAGATCCATATGATATTTGGAAATGTATATATTTTAAAATATCTTTTTTATTATAGGCGGCCAACAAACAAGCGGATCACCCGTTGGTAAGTGATCACCACCGTCCATAGCCACTAGCAACACCAGGGGAGTTGTAAGTGAGTTGCCGGCCTGTGTTTGGGAGGTGTGTGCTGGGAGGGGGAGTGGGTAAAGGGTGACGGGGCGGGGTGTTGGGCTACCATTGCTCTCACTGACCGAACGAAACGCAACAGTGCAAGCACCATTATTTCACGTCGGTTTTCCACGACCCATTCATGCTGAAATCAATAATAGCTTCAGCGTGGCTCTACCACCACATAAATACCTAACCGGAGCAGTATTAAAAAAGATTGCGATAACATATTATGAAAAACTAATCGTTAACTATCTAAATTATGTTGTAGTTGATGTAATACATTCTTCTTTGTTATCATATCGGTAATCAATGGATATACAAAAATATGTAGACAGCCACGGAAGAAAGAAACAAGTGTTCTGTGGTAGACAGTGGTATTTCACACAGATTTATAAATATCCTGTTAAAGATATCTAAACAGCTGTCTTATAATAGTTGCTTAGGAAGCACGTTTAACAATTAGGATACCTTTATCTGTCGCTGGTAACATAAAGCTGCTTCTAAATGCTTGTATAGCATCCTCCCTTTGGTCATCGTACGCGCTTGCATCAATTCCGAGAGCTGGCGCTATTGTTTCGTCCATGAAGGAAGAGTCATCCGAACGCAAAACGTCTTGGATATATTGCTTTAAGCCAAAATCTGAAAAGTAGGGGTAATGACAGTAGGAAAACAGATATTGATAGAGATTTGATTAAGGAAGATATGAATGAGTCCGGTGAAGCTGTAAAGACCTTGCCAGGTCAATAGCATAGTCAGGTCGAGAGAAAAAGGAGATATCAATGTTTGAAATATTTAAAATCTGGGCACAAAATTTCTGTTAAAAAATGTTTTACTGGTTTAGATTAGTTTTAGTTTAGTTACATAGACACATTTAATGATTATTATATAAATAGAAATTAGACAAAGATAATCTAATTGACTTGTTAAAGTATTACCTCGCGTAGCCTCTCGTGTCAATTTTTCTACAATATATCCTAAATTAACAGCTACGGCACCAGCGTTCTCGTTTACGAATTCGTTTAATGATATATATTTATCAAAAGCCTCTTCCATTTGGCCACCATTTACCAATCCGTTTACTTCATTTGAGAAACCTTCAATTGCACTTCGGCCATTACCATCTATGTAGGCGAGTTCCTCTAGATAAAATCCAAGTTTCGTGAGGGCCAAGGCGGGTGAGATGATACCGTTTGCTATGACAACTCCTTTTAAATTATGCAGGATGCTTTCACTCTGAAATAGTCATTATATTAGGATAGGTAGAGATCATTATTGACAGAATACAAAACAAAACTAGCTTGTGTTTATTCAGACAGATTTTGTAGTGACACTTCTTCTTCCGCATCCTTTTTGTATGAGCAAAAGTGGTGGAAGTTAACACAGTGTTGGGTGGAGCGGGAGCAATGTCTCGTTTGTCTTCGGGTATTGGAGAACAGTGAGACTTATGCTCTTCTCGCTTTTTTTTAAGGTTTCACTACTACCGCGTGTAAACTATCCCTTTTTTATTTGTGATGCGATATTTCTTTCTAATGTAGTAAAAAATATTTTCGAAATGAAATATGACTAATTATGGGAAAGTTATTATACTGGTCAGCTTTAAATATGTAACTGCTTCGTAAATGTTTTGTAATTACCTCTTCTCATAAGAAATATGTATGTATGTAGTGCCTATAAATCTATAATTTATATATTTATCTCACTAAATCATTGTACTACCATGATATTTCTTATAGTGCTGAGATTTCCACACCATGTATTTCTTTCCTTATCATTACATAGTATAAAACAAAGTCCCCTACCGCGTCTGTCTGTCTGTCTGTTCGCGATAAACTCAAAAACTACTGAATGGATTTTCAAGCGATTTTCACCAGTGGACAAAGTGATTCATGAGGAATGTTTTGGTATATAATTTGTCAAGGATTTTTTTATAATTAGGGCGGGACAACGTCTGCCGGGCTCGCTAGTTAACTATAAAATTTAAATTCGTAAATCGTTACTGGTTATATAAAAATCGCTTGTATGTTGAAGATGAGATGGCGGACATAAAATCAATGCCCCAATATAAATATTATATTGAACTTTACTTTGCACTTCAGTCTGGAATAAACTTGCAGATACCACGTCTTACTGCAACAAAAACGTTTGATATTTTATTTGTCCGAGTGTATAGTTTCAGGTGTAACTTTTTCAGGTACACTCGGACAAATAAAATAGTTGCCTATCTATTCAAGGTGGAAGTGCAAACTAACGTCCTCTATCACATTTAATGATGGAGTTCGGCAAAGTAACGCGTTCTTCAATCAAAGCCCAATATTAATATTATTAATAGGAATTCATTAACAATATTTAAATTTGATGATTATTTATTATATCCATTGGAAATGCACGTTGCATTAATTAACGATAATATATATAATAATAGCTCTTACACCAGAGAGTTGGATAGCGAGTGATACTGCCAGCTGTGCCCCGTGTCCTTGTCCAAAGATATATAACGGAGTGTCACTATATTCTTCGTGAAGTGAGTAAAAAGATTCTAAGGTAAATAGTAGATGGTTCGCTGTAAAAAATAATGCAAGCTTGTAAATAGTATATAAACAAAAGAGGTAAGGTGTAATATCCCATTGCTTGTGTAATATCCAATTTTCGGAACGATTGAACCGGTTTTGGCGAGGTTTGCTGGCAAAAGAAATAAGACTTTACCTACGTACATAAAGTTATAAAATTTACACACTTAGGGGATTTAGATACTTTAAAAGGGTAAAAATGTTATGGGTTCTAGTTGCAATGAAAAAAGATGGCTCACTATTAATTGATTTAAAACAAGAACCTCCAATTTCATGTTGCGGGTATCAGCTATTAATGATTAAATCAAAGACTGAAATATGACACTGCATTTCTTACTGTTTTCATCGAGATCTCCAGGTATTTGGTCGGCATTTAGGGCTGTGCTAAACCCGGTGCCCAATGGAGCATCTATGAAGAGTAAATTGTAGTCATCGATCTGTAAAATGACATTTGTTCCAATTTGTTAATAGTATGTCAGCGTATCCCAGTTTTAAATCTTACAGCGAGCCTTTAATTTTGCGAAAAGAACACAATATCGCGAGGACATGAGAGCATGGTGACAAGGTTCTTTTTAGCACTCGATTTGTCTATCACTCTTAAATTGGAAATACAAGGACTTGTCGAAGTGTTCCTACAATTGGAGTCATAATAAATAATTGAGTAGGTGGTAGAGTCACGCTGAAGCTATTATTGGTTTCAACATGAATGGGTCGGCTCGCCCGGGATAGTACCACCCTCTAACAGAAAACCGACGTGAAGTCTCCTCCCTCCCCCATTCCCCTTCCCTATCCCAACTCCCCCTTACTCAAATACAGGTCGGCAACGTAATCGCGACACCCCTGGTGTTGCTAGTGTCTATGGACGGCGATGATCAATTACCATCAGGTGACCCGCCTTTTCGTTTATAATTAAATCCTATAATTAAAAAAATAATACTTTTCATGATTAAGTTTAAGATGTTTTTCAAGCTAAAAGTATATTAGAATGGTAAATGACAACATTCGTATACGCTGCTCGCGCGATACAGTGACATAAAATCTTACATCACTGCGACAACATTACACATATCACCTCCACACACGTGCACGCATACACGCTTACACATAATAAGGTGGAAGGGTTTTATTTTTTCCCTTATCAAACTGAAATAGTTTAGAATATTATCCGATACGAAATATATATAAGGGTTGTTGAGGTATGTATGCTTGGTACACATATATGTTTCAACAACTCATATATGTATGAATAGTTAGCTTAGCTTAGGTTAGCTCAGATAGGTCGCGAATCGCATGTATCAGGCAACAGCCAAAGCCGAGGTGTGCCGCGCACCCTTGAGCTAGTTGTCAAAGTAAAATCGGCTGAGTGCCTTAAGCGCTCGCCTTAGTAGTCCGGTGAAGCTGTTAAGACCTTGCTTGGTCAATAGCGTAGTCAGTTCGAAAAAAAAAAAAAAACAACATTCGTAATAAAAAAATATACTTATTAGAAAAGCAAAGTTGTCAATGATAACCATTAGAGTTGCTACTAAGTAGTGACTGCATCTGGACAAATCTACACAATATAATCGTATGTAAGGTGGATAGTAACAATATTACAGATAAGTAATTGAAATGTTTACTTGAAGAGTTATTTACTAAAGTAAGATCTATATTTAACGGTAAACTAATACGAACTAGTAAGGGGCAAAATTAGAAAAGTCTTATTGGTATGCTAATTTTATAAGAATATTTCGAAGAACACAAATCAAGTGAAAAATACTTTACTCAATTTAGCCTCTGAGAAGGCTATTATGAACGCTAAAATATCATGACGCGGGTTCGAAAACAACCTAGTCATCGAGAAGAACCGACAATAAACTCGATCTGGCTCTTATTTTTATCGTACATAATTTTATATATTACAGTTACAATACTTTTAGTGGATACACGTATAAGGTGTTGGTTCCAAACATTACCATCGTTCAAATATTGATCCACTTTAATAGCATTTAGACATCAAAATCCGCTTGACATGGTACTTAAAGTTACTATTTGGCAAATCGGTAATGTGCTTTGGGGAATTTGTTGTAGAACCAATACGTAAAAAACTGATCAGCAAAACAGTGAATAATAAAATATATATTCAACTGATTTAATAATTGAATAATACTCACCCATGAATCATTTCTCCTGTTCAGGTTTAAATCATAAGGGCCAAACATGCCAAAATTTGCAAGAAGACTAGGAGGGAGTCCAGTAATACTGTCTAACCACAATATTATTGGACGCGTCGGAGCTGTTGATCGGGCACTTCCGGCAGTCGGATAGAACCACCAGAACATATCACCACTGCCTCGTATTCTTGTAAACGCCGCTGTTTGTTCGACATCTCCTATTCCATCACCTTCTAGACCTGATAATCATATTTGGATTACATTCTATTGATTAAAGTAATTATTAAAATGTATGCAATATATAGTAGTGAAGTGCATTTCTCTGCTTTTGATGGAGTCATTATTTGGGTGCTTGGTCCGGACTTGTGAGACGCAAGTGTAGGTTGAAATTTCCTCACCAATGCGTATCAACTCTCACCTCCACAGCTCGTACTTCTAAGAATCTATTAAAAAGGAATCGATTCAACAAAGAGCTTATAGCGACTCTTGAAGAGTTAAAAAGTCTTTTAGTATGTTAAATAGGAATTTTGCGGGTGTACATAAATCCTTCATAAAATACTCTGGTCCTCTTAATAAGTTCTAAGTTAGGGTTTAATAATCATATAACTAATTATGTAATAATTATTCGGGCTCTATGTTAGAAGCAATACGTTAGTAGTTACAGTTACTTACGGATAACAGTGAAGTCATCTCCATCACTGACCAACCACCAGATAAGGACACCCAGTCCTGCGGCAACGGCCACTCCAACAATCACCGAAATTATAATAATAACTGTCCTCTTACCCATATTTCTATATTTGTGTAAACATTAACACTTAAGACTTGTTTTCGGTGTGAGTGCCACTTGCACTGAAATAACTGATTAAACTAATCTATTATTATCAAAGGACTAATCGATACGTTAAATGATAAGGTCTAAATTTTGTTACATATTATCTTTGTGTAGTTGCAACCTTATTCAGTGATATGAGATAATGTAAACATTATTAACCTAATTTAGTATTATAACCGTTCAATCGTGCATTATTTGATTGTGTACAGCAGGGATGTTATGGATATGATATTACGGTTACGGTTACGGATATACAATTATCTCGGATTATCCGTTAGTTTCGGATAGTTTCGGTTACGGATATTAGATTGAAGTATTTTAGACTATTTTAGAATTTTATACAGTTTTATTTGTATGTTGTCAAAAACATTGATGTTTACTTTTGTTTAGAAAAATAAATAAAACCACATTTCATGAAAATAATTTGACTTTTTAATTTGTCGGTTACCAAATATGTCAATGTTTACTTATGTTTACTTTGTTTACATATAATAACTAATGTAAGGTAACTAATGTTTACATATAAAAATTAATAAAAACTCTTTTCATAAAAAAATTGGTTTCTTTATTTACATGTTTCCAAAACATCGAACTTTTCTTTTGTTTCATATAAAAATATATAAAACTACACTTCATAAGAAAATTACACAGTTTTATTTGTTTGTTACCAAAAATATCGATGTTTTTAATATCGTCGTCGTAAAATCGTCGTACATCGATGCTTTGGATTCGATGTTGTCATCGATATAAGGATCGTGGTTTTTTAATATCGATCATCCCTACTACAAGATTCACGTGGAGTGCAAGTGCGGCGAAACAAAACCTGTCAAAACATTTTTTATTTAGACTTCACCCTTACTCGAAATTATCCGAAACTTTTGAATCGGTTAAGGTTACGGATATGTATTTATCTCGGATATCCGATAGTTTCGGTTACGGAGCTCCATAACATCCTTAGTGTACAGAGAAAGAATTAATATGAATATAATTTTTAAATTATATATGCAATCCAATTGCATTCGGATATATTTATCCTACCTTCAATCTGTACATATAATAAGGATGTAAATCTAAAGTATCTGTGCTGTGTAGATTATTGTGAAGACAATTGTTGCAAATGTCTTAGTAAGTCTTTATAAGTGATAAAATACATTTCGAAATTTTTGGCCGGATCTTGGTCTGTCATGTAGTGGATTTTATTTTTTATTCATAATCTTGTGTTACTTGACTCTATATTGTGTAAAATTGGTTGTGTTTTATAGAATATAGTATGTTTATTGTGCATAAATGAAATGAATGGAAAATAATACAACGGACCATGAATTCTGAGATGCCACAAAAACTTCATGGAAAGTTCTAACAAGATGGCCACCATCTTGATAATGGCAGTAATAGTCTACTAGAAGACTGGTTACCAAAAATGGAATGGAAGAAGAACTTGTAATACTATTAACTGCTCGACAATGACAGTAATAATCTAAAAGATTGGTTGCCAAAAGTAAAGATAAAAAAAAACATTTCAATCATTTTTAGAAATATGTATATATGTTTATCTGTTTGTATGTACCTCAGCAGACAATAATAAAGCATATCCTCGAGTAACATTTAATCTTGGTTTCATTAAACTCGGTTCACTCTAAAGTTATTCTAATTTTAATTACAACGCGACGTAAGTACGACAGAATAGTAAATGAACTTAATATATTCAGATGAATTTATTAATTACTGTTTTTACATGAAGTTCTACGCGGGCGAAGTCGCGGGCAGCCCTAGTATTGAATATAAACCGGAAACCTCTCAACGCGATCCGATGAAAAATTGTTAAATTACATTTTTTTATTGAAGATCAAAGGTTACTCCATTTAAATAAGGTTGTTCACGAAGACTTCAGATTGAACTATCTATCAAGATTGGTTTTCAGTTAATTACATTACTCTTATGAAATAATAAATATTTACCCCAACTTTTTATCAACCGAAATGTATGTTATTTAGAAAGTTAACTGTGTAATGTAAATCCATTGTTGCGAAACCTTTGGCAGATCAAAAAAAAATGAAATCAAAAATGTTATATCCTTTGTGATCTTCGATTATAAGTACGGGGTATAAGAGTAATGAAGCTTATATTTCGAAACTAATAACTATTAACTCGACACGTATTTTTATCAATGACGATTATTGACTTATTTGACAAGACGTTTCGACGGACAAGCGTATAGTTGGAAAATAATTCAACTCAACTAGCTGATGCTCACAACTTGGTCTGCGTCGTTTATGATTTTAGTAATATATTTTATCGACAGAGGTAAAAATATAACCACCACACCGTTTGTCCTACATCTCCATGGCAAAGCAACATGTCGCTAAATGTATATAAAAAAATACATATAAAAAAAAATTGATCCGTCATGGGACGCCTGGCTGATGTGAAACATCGAATTTGTTCTAATCTAACGAATCTCAAATTCTCAAATTACACAAAGAGAGATTGCGCACAGTCGCTCGCGCATGGCATCGTGTCGCCACGTCGTACACACTCGCCACGGCAACAATCATGTTTACCCACGCATATAGATGTTTCACATCAAAAATTGTTTTTTCTTAAAACTTTAGAATCTTTAAATGCAACTATAGTGATATTTTGATAACGGCCAAGTGTCTAAGAAGTAAAACAACAAAATTTGAAAAAAATTATCCAGTAATTGAATGATGCGCGCACAATGGTAGACCTCTGTGAAATAATAATAAGAAGATTTCTAAATATTCAAACATTAACTAGTTTTTCTAAATAGTTCATTATATAGCTATTGTATTTTCACTTCCCACCCACTTTTATCCTATTTCGTAACGGAAGCATTTACCTAGTCTTGCTATAAATACTAAAACAAAGAAAATAAAAATTATCTATTGTAAATAACAGTCATTATTTTTACAGTGTGTTAGTTTAATACATAAATATAAAACAATTTAAAATATAAAAAGCTTATTCAAAGTGGTCTCCACTGGCAGTAATACACTCCTTTAAACGTTGAGGGTCCATGGGAAAATTCTTCACTGCCAATCGTACGGATTGTTTTAGGGACTCCAAATTATCATGGCGTTTAGAGCAAGCCGTACTCTCTAATACTGACCATAAATCATAATCCAGCGGATTAAGATCGGGACTAGACGACGGCCAGTCTTCAGCTCTGATAAAGTCCACAACGTTCATTTCCAACCAAGACTGCGTAGACCGAGCTTTATGACCTGGCGCCGAGTCTTGCTGGTAGAACCATTCTTGTTTATTGAACATGGTGTTGTTAAGGGGCTTCACTACCTTCTCAAGAATGGTATCTTGATACTTGTGTCGATGTTTTGATACCTTTCTCACAAAAGTATGGCTCAGTCACTCCTTCACAGCTAATACCACACCAAACCATCGCTGAAGTCGGATACTGTCCACGTTGCACTCTGTCGACTAATTGGGAAGCTTCCTTAGAGCTTTGCGCATAAATACGGTCATTTTATTGTTAAAGTGTTGCTCAATTTCAAAAAAATTCTCATCTGTAACCAAAAATTTTCTGTGACCTCCCTTTGCCTACCGCGTCAGTAGTTCTTTCGATTTTACGACCCTATTCTTTTTTAAATTATCAGTTAAGAAATGTCCAGTACGTCTCTTATAGGCTGCAAGTCCTAAGTCATCTTTTAAGAGACGCGACATGGTTCTAGGTGCTATCTTCATCTCCCGAGATAGAATCTTTTGCTTTCGGACAGGATTTCTTCGAATTCTTTCCCTTACTTCTTTGACCACCTTTTTCGTACGATCACTACGTGGACGGCTAGATCTTTTTCTGTCACAAACAGAGGAGGCCTCACTGTGCCTATTAATAGCCCGGTTCACAAACATTTTACTAATACCAAGCGTATGGAGAGTTTTAAATATTGCATTTGACTCCATACCTACTTTGTGTAACGCAATCACATCGATTCGGTTCTCTTTATCACCCCACTCCATTGTAATATCGCAAAATATTGTACAATGTATTGGCGCTAAAATTTAAAAAAACAATGAATAATAATATAAAAATGACAGATTCCAAATTCAAATGTAATACTTTGTTTATTTTTTAATTGTAACAGTATTTATGGCCAGACTAAGTATATTGATTTATGGCGGACATTTAGATATAATACAGTATTCATAATTTAAAGAAGCTTAAGGAGAAGATCTTACCGGCGCAAGCATATTGTCCTTGGAAATGCTAGACATTTACACGATTTGGTATAGTAACGGGTCCACGGGATCAGAGCGCGCACAGTTCTTTGAAACAAGAAGTCAGAAGCTGTACGGTTAACGGGTATCGCAAACAAAGGGTTGGCTCGTACCTTCTTTATTTTTACATGGAGAAATCCCTACGGTATAAATATTTTTGCATGGTGGTGGCTTTTTCAAAGTCCGCCTGGCTTGCAATCACCCTCAAGTTGAAAATCTGTCGCCAAGCACCTGTTGTGGTCTCCCGGTAGTTGCATTTGGGAGCTGTCACCCTCTTCTAGTCTTAGCGTGTTTACCAATTTAGACCACATCAATTATCACCAGGTGAGATTGTGATCGAAGGCTAAAACTTACAAAGTATCTATTAAAAAAACACGCGTGGCAATGCAGCCAATCTTCTGGACGTATTTATTTCTGGCATCCATTAGGTACTTATAATTTTAAAAAGGTGGTATATATTAAACAGTAATGTTAATGCTATGCTGATATAAATAAAATCAACGCTACAGTATAACATATTTTATTTAAAGTGTTGTAAATATTAATATAAGCCGTACTTACTTTTCAGGAATTAATCTGACGAAACCAGTGTCACGTCATTATTTATTTTCTAAACTCTTCATAAAAGTAGGTACAAGGAAAAATATAGTTAGAACACGGTCAGTTCTGGAGAAACAGTTTCCTATGTTTCGAAAGAAGTCGTATTTCAAATATACAAGTTATCTTATCTATTACTGACTGTTGTTGTTGCTCAATTATGGGTGTAATTAGACATAATAAATCCATGGAATTCTTTGTATTGGTCGATGGTTTCCTAACACTGATTAATAATTTTATCAATGGATTTCTTAGTCGTTTCTTGTAGCAATATTATATTTGATTACTAAGTGATACTCACGACTTCTCCTATGTTGTTCTTTATATGTACACAACAGCGCTTGCCCCATTTCTCCAACGCATGAAAATATATATTGCTGAAAGTTATAGTGTTATAGATGCTTACTATTATACTATACTTTGTTATGTATAATTATAAATAATTGTATTGATTTTCAATATGTTGTTATTAAAATAGTTTCTAAGTAGACAACATAGTATGACATATGTTGGAGTCAACTACACGGCTCCGTGTAATGGCCTCTAATAATTGTACCAATGACCATCATCTTCTTACCCTTATCCTACCTAAGTAGGGTCGGCACAGCATGTTTTCCTTTTTCACGCTCGCCTATTAGATGTCATCTCAGTCATCACACCTTTTACACACATACCATTTTTCACACAATCCATCCATCCTTTTTTCGGTCTTCCTCTACTCTTATATAATAATTGTATCAATGACCATTTAAAGATAATTTATTTTGTAGCATATAACAAGAAGCATTTGTCTTTTTATAAAATACTAGTTGTGCCCGCTACTTCACCCGCGTGGAACTTTATTAAAAAAAAACAGTGATTAATACAGTCATCTGAATGTATTAAGTCCATTACTTATCTACTTTTCTCTCGTACTTAAGTCGTGCTGTCATTAAAATTACAATAACTTTTGATAGACTGAACCGATTTTAATGGAACAAAGACTAAGTTATTCTCGAGAATATGATTTATGATTTTCGTGTGTGATTTTATTGTGCACCCAGTACTTGCAGTACACTAGCAGTGATGCGTATTCATACAAACACACAGACATTTCTAAAAATGATTGAAATGTATTGTATTATTAATTCCTAGACACCAGCAACAATTTTACACTTTAGATTTACATTCTTATTATGTCTAGACAAGCAAATATCTGCTGGCTGACACAATGTAAACACAAATAATTCAATACGAAATTGCTTAAAATTATCAGTAATTAAGTGAAAAACTTGGGTCAAAAATGTACTTATAAAAATATGAGTAAGACCGAAGATAGTACGGAAATCGTAAGAAACAAAGTAACAGATTGTCGTTTAGTTACGCACTTGCAACTTTCACTTCTATCGTGTGTCTTTACGGACACATCCTGTTTTTTATTTAACAGATTAATTACAACAAATTTAATCGAATGAAAATAATTATTTCATAATGTAAATAGAGGTAGGCGTCAGTTATAGGATGAGATAAAATAAAGGAAAATAATTATAAATGTATTAATTTATTTATAGACAGAACCTAATTAACGGTTAATTATTAACCAAAAGAAGTCATATCGCGAAGGAAAGCGTTTGTGCCTTGTGGGTTGTCACGTGGTACCTGGAATAATTAAATCGAATTTATATAAATATGATATGAAATGAAAGATGGGAATGTTAGCATGGTATGGGCATCTCATGAGGAGAGATGAAGACCATGTAACTAAAAAAGCTTTGAGTATGATAGTCGATGTATATAAAAGTAGAGGAAGACCGAAAAAGGATGGATTGTGTGAAAAATGATATGTATGTAAAAGGTGTTAATACACCAGAGGAGTCGCAAGTACGTTGCCAGCCTGTGTTGGTGTTGGAAGGGGAAAGTGGAAGGGGAGGGGAGATGAGTCTCCGGCGCTCTCACTGACCGAACGAAACGCAACAATGCAAGTACTGTTACTTCACGTCAGTTTTCTGTGAGAGGGTGGTACTAACGTTGAAAGAGAACGTAGAGCGCTCATAGTTAGAGGGAATATGTCGATTCGTAGGTTTACTCGTTGTATTGACGAAGTTAAAATTCAGAGCATTTTGTCAATGTTTTTATACGAAGAGTCTATGGATCAGTTTCAGTAAAGGACTATGAACGCATTGCGTGTCCTGTATAATAATATGTTTAAAATGTTATTGGGATTACCACGATTTTATAGCGCTTCTGGGATGTTTGCAAAAGCCAGTGTTGATGATTTTTATGCTATCATCAGTTAAATTTACATTAATATTATATATATAGATAGATGTATAGAAGAAGTTTATTTACTTTCGTTCAACAGTTGATATCGTACTTTGCCACTTTTCTTATAATCCGTTGAGTTCATTTTTGTACAGATACCACTGGATACTTAAATAACGTTGATTATATTATATAGATTACATATACAGTTGATTATATAACATTATTTATACAAATACCCTGTATAGTCTTTATGTAACACATATCACCTCCACACACGTGCACGCATACACGCTTACACATGCAAGTGGAAGGGTTTTATTTTTTCCCTTATCAAATTCAAATAGTTTAGAATATTATCCGATACGAAATATATATAAAGGTTGTTGGGGTAGGTATGTATGCTTGGTACACATATATGTTTCAACAACTCATATATGTATGAATAGTTATTTTAGCTTAGGTTAGCTCACATAGGTCGCGAATTGCATGTATCAGGCAACAGCCAAACCCGAGGTGTGCCGCGCACCCTTGAGCTAGTTGTCAAAATAAAATCGGCTGAGTGCCTTAAGCGCTCACCTTAGTAGTCCCGTGAAGCTGTTAAGACTTTACTTGGTCATTAAGTCTTTATGTATTTTTAATTGTTGTTCGTGTGTTAAGTTATATGCCCTATTGCTTTCTGGGAACACATTTTATATGTTTTTACTTTAATTAAACGCAAATGAAACACATATGTGTATCTAAGGTATATTACACGTAATCAGTAATAATTCACATATGAATTTAAAGTATGTTTTCATATTTAAGTTTATCCGCGGCTCCGTTGACGTTAATGTTCTAAATGTTTTTTTTAATACTCGGAAACGGTGTTTTTTCTAGATGAAAGGTAACCTATATCTTTTTCTGTACTCCTGGTACTGTGTATGTAAATTTTTAAAATGATCAGTTGACTTGTTAAGGCATGGAGGCGTAATAAATAAATGAACTCCCATGCACATTTACAATATTCCTTATGAAGCTTGGATAAGCTAGTATTCACGCTGTAACAATCTTATCTCATGGGATAATCTTATCTTATGAGGAGTTGAAAAGTACTTACACTATGCCCAGCTACGTTGATCCAAAAGAATCTAAAGTTTCCGTAGGACTTATAGTATCCTTCTAATTTATTGTCTTCCCAGATGGGGTGGCGTGTAGCGTTCCTATACCCATCAGCACCGGGCCACTTCAGTCTATCTACCCATAAGATTTGTCCTGTCGTAAAGTATAAAATGCAATCAATACGTGCTTATTATCCAGCTGTCTTGGAAGCTTGGCCAATTCTTTTCTCTAGTATAATTATTTAGAGATAGCAGATTGTAAATGGGCTCATATGTATGATACCAGATACACCAGATATGACACCCCATAGTGGTACGTATAGGATTGTTGCCTTCTAAAACCAGACGGTGTGATTCAATGAATATATAAGATTGAATAAAAGTGGGTCGAGAGATAAATTCCTTACAGTGACTCCTTATTATATGCCACTTTAAGGGACACGTCAGTGATATTTAACAAACAGACTTGCTTACGAAACGAGTTTATATCGACAACCAGCATTATATTACCGATCTGTCGTTGGTCACCATCTTTTTTCAATTGTACTGCGTTTATGTAAAATGTTCATCATCGCATATCACGTTTTGTCTATACTATAAATAAAAATTAATTGTCGAATGAATATAACAGCATCATTTCAGAACGGCTGCACCTGATTGGCTAATTATTTTTGTGTTGTGTTTGTAATTGCTAGGACAAGTGCGGATATCGTAAATCTATCAGAGAAATCCGAGATTAAGCCACACGGGACCTTTGCCCGCTCGGTCCTGTTCGCGTGTGTTTGTATGAAAGAAAATGTTGGAAAAATTGAAAAAAAATGGATTAAAATCTCCATATAAAAAGTGAATGACACAGAAGATCTCTAAGAATATAGGTAGATTAACGTTCAGTTGTCACTGTTTTCATTACATGACCCTACTGTAAAGGGAAGATTTGATCTAATTTACTTCCTTAGCGTTTTGTATATTCAACTTTCTATTTTTTGACAAACTTGTGGGCATCGTGATACGCCCAACCCACATTAAAAGAGTGTAAGAAATAATGTTTACACTATAACAATAATATAGATAACACTATAAGATTTAGCGCGCGAGTTATGTCTAATCTCCGAGTACAGTATGTCCACCAGTAGGAGGATAAGGGTGCGCGATCGCTGGTCGTACGATTACGCTCGTGTGGGAGGCGGCAAAATAGTCGGCGGTGCAGAAACATAAAAGCCAGCGATTTATTCTAATTGTAAGGTGTTGGTACAATTTTATTTCTAGGCGCGTTTTCTATTCGTGCTATACTATGTCACAAGCTTACAGTATTTTATATTAAATATTTCATAGTGGTATATAAAATAAATTAAGTATTGAATAGATAATATTGATTTCACCTGGAGTGTCGCAAATTAAGTCAAGGTTCCCGTTGTATTTGGTTAAAATAATATCGGTCTCGTTGAGAAGTTTTTCAACTGTAAATGAAATAAAATTATAATTAAATTAAAATAATTGTATGTTGCGTATTAATGATTTTGATTTGATTTGATGATGAACGATAATGAACATACAGTTCTTTGAGGCTTAATTACGTCAGAACTTTTAAACATATCAGTATGGGATTATGACAATTCGGTGTGAAAGTTTTCGTAAGTGATTCTAGGATCTTATCTTTTGAATTTCCTTATTAAATCTAAATAATGATTTTATCTTATTTAGGCTACTCTAATTCACTAACTTCCTTCGGTGACTGGCTTCATGAAGTCCTCTCTTAAATAATTGAATACAGGATTAGATTGTGATCCCCAGACCACATGTTCTGGGATGCCCAATAACTCTTTCACTTGTGTGTTCATAAGTGTATCTAAATCCAGTTCGTCTTGTCGCACCGGGGACATATATGGTCGATCACGGATCAACATGTCTCTAGATAATTCTGAAAATGAAATTTTTTAATAAAGTGTGCTCGGATATAGTAGTGGTAGCGGTTTGGTTGCTCCTTTAGCTAACCAATAGCCCTCAAATTGAAAATTATAAACAGGCACCTATGGTGTTATTTAGCTGCATTTGAGTGTCAGTTCTTTTTTTAACTGATTGCGGCTAAATTTATTCTGTAAGAACCTGATATTTATTTTTCTAAGTTAATTAGAGTTAAAATGATAGCAAAGTATGTATTAGGTCTACAATTTCAGAACGAATTTATTTAATACAATTGTGTACCACGTCTTCACTTGCGTTTAATTTCTCTTGCACTAGGACATCCTATATTGCGTGCCGCACCACACGACCTACTCGAACTATTGGTTCATTTTCGTTTAAGGTATTCTCTAATTTACACTTTTTAAGGATGTTAGGTAGCTTATAACCTTCAATGAGTAGACTATGAAATGCAAGAAATTGTCTTTATATCTAGGCAGTTCTAGAGAATTAACGCACTTAAAAAAATATAGTTAGTATAGTATAGATAATAGACTTAGTATAGATAATTTTGTAACTACAATATTAAATACATAAGTAGTATAAGATCTTTGGTAGGAGAAAAACTTATGGGTACGCGTCACCGATGACCTCAACATGGTCGTGACGTATTACGCTTGCACCAGACTAGTGACTCTTATTATAGCGGCCTATGTACATGTAATAATGATATTTTGTATTGAGCTTGTACAACTCATCATATGTTTGATTGATTATTAAATTGTATAAAAATGTATATAATTATTGGCCGTAGTGTCAATAGATGGTAAAACCAGTCGAGTGCCAATAATTTAAATTTATAAATTATAAAATTTAAATAATTCAGACTATAGTTGATTTAAACATTTCAAAACGAACACAAGATTCGATTTCTGTCGGTTGGCATTATGACAGCTGCGACTTTATTTTCAACATTATTCGCAAATACATATTTCCTGTTAAATTATATTATATATTATTATTAAATACTCTAAGACAGAATTTACCATAAGGAGATTTCCTCGTATCCGGTCGGCCTACTGTCATTTTCGTTAGTATATTATAGAAGTCGACGCTGGTTGTTCTATTAAACACAACACCCTGTGTGTTCGCCCACTGCGCGGTTGATTGCACGTACAGGCCTTCGTTGAATAATCTTTCAGATTCTCTCGCAGCCGCTTGGATGGCTTCATAACCTTCATCGTCTACAAGCCCCGCTGCCAGAAGTAATGGACCCCATGTTAGCGTGGCATCTACCGGAGATATCCACGCGTTTCCCATAGCTATGCCTTTTAGGTTAGAACCTATTGTGCCTGCTCGTTCAGCCTAAATAATGAATTTATTATAATTACACAATTAAAAAACTATTTACTAACATGCCAAGCATCATATGAATATTTAGCTAATGCGCATTTTTTTAAAAGTGATAACTAATTTCACTGTTTCGTGAAATATAATAAGTAACTTCCTTAATTATGGATTGTGTATAGGCAGTGCTAAGATATATATTATAGCATGCATATTCCTATGAGCTGATATTTTAATTTTAAATTATAGCGTAAGTTAGTCCGTGCCTTTTTTAACTCCACTTATTTATTTCACTTGAAATATTTTATATATATACTTGTAAATATGTATTGTATTTGTTATATAAATGTATCTTTCTTTCTATTTTTTTTCTATGTCACAGCAGGCAAACGAACTGGTAGGTCACCTGATGTTAAGTAATCACCACCGTCCATAGACACTAACAATACCAGATGAGTCGAAAGTGCGTTGACAGCCTATGTTTGGGGGAAAGGGAGATAAGGGGGAGAGGAGAGGAGAGGAGGGCCTCCAGCGCTCTCACTGGCCTAACGAAACGCAACAATGCAAGCACTGTTACTTTACGTCGGTTTTCTATGAGAGGGTAGTCCCACCGCGGGGGAGCCGATCCATTCGTGCTGAAACTAATAATAGCTTCAGCGTGGCTCTACCACCTACCCGAATTTTGGTAACCTCGGCTATATTTCATTTCATACTCAATGTTGACTGGTTTTATCATTTGTCAAGTTACAAGACTAAAATCACGGAAGATAGTGATTATTATTATTAGCACTCATTATTAGTTATAAAATTTGTAAAATTATAACAGATAAATATCAACTTACATCGGAATACATCCAATGATGTTTTACTTTATCGCACGAAGAGAGTAGAATTACACATTCGTAATTCAATATAAATTAATAAGAGATAATTTTGATTATCGCACATTATTATTATTTGATTACTTTGATTAGATTCATGTAACTAGAAAAGCTTTGTGTATGACGGTCGATGGATATAAGAGTAGAGGAAGACCGAAAAAGGTATGGATGGATTGTGTGAAAAATGATATGTGTGTAAAAGGTGTAAATATTGAGATGACATCTGATAGACGAGCGTGGAAAAGGAAAACATGTTGTACCGGCCCTACTTAGGTGGGATAAGGGTAAAAGATGAGTGTGTGAGATGTGATGTGTGTCGAGAGTGAGTGATGAAGAGATAATTTTGCTAACCTCATGCATACGTATACCCATATCAACAGCCATCTTCCCACCATACGACTGCCCATAAATGTATAGAGGAACACCATTGAATTCGGGATGCGATCTAAAGAATCCACGCATTAGCTCAACGAAGTCGAGAGCTGCAATTGTAGAAGGAAAACTCAATATTTTATAAATTCAAAATACTTCACGATCTCTTATTAAAAAAATGGTATACCAATTTGATCATTAGTTGTGGTTAAATACATAAAATCCTCAACGTAACTAAAGCCGGTTCCGACAGGATTGTCAACAAATAGAACGTTGAAATTCTTGACCTGTAAAAATAATTGCTAATTATAATGAAAATTATATTTTGCTACGAAAATAAAAGTTTCGCCGCATAAAAGATACTAATTCCTTAATTATAACGTAAACAATAATATCAATAAAATATAGCCGATGTGAATCAAGCTTTCTATCAGGGAATGAATTTTCTAAATTGGATCAAGAACTTCAGAGATTACTACATAGAAACAAACATACTTATTATTTTTATAATAGTACTTATATTTATATACTTAACTAGCGGGCCCGGCAGACGTTGTCCCGCCCTGATTATAAACAAATCCTTGACAAAACGTTCCTCATGAACCAATTTATCCATTGGCGAAAACCGCTTAAAAATCCGTTCAGTAGTTTTTGAGTTTATCACGAACAGACAGACAGACAGACGCGGTAGGGGACTTTGTTTTATACTATGTAATGATATATAAAAATTCTAACTTTACCTGAAGAATTACAATCTAAAGAATAAAATCAAAATATTAGTTTCAGAAACATTAAACACACGATGATATATAAATGCAAGTTATATTAATAAATTCTAGATCCTTTAAGTGACATTATAGTGATTTTAAAACGCTGTATTGTATGTAAGCAATTTATACATATGAATAAGAATGACGTGTCTGTTGATTGGTAATCTCTCCGAAACCGCTCAACATGACATGATTTTTGACAAGAAATTTACCGTTAGATAGATATTATAAATAAGGATTTCTTTTTCAAAAGGATCTAATAATAAGAGAATTTAACAGAGTCTAACTTATCGGTAAAAACGTAGTAATGACGCACGTATCGAGTTTTTTAAGGGATCTTGGAATGTCCTGTATTGGATTTTATATTTTATTCATATTCTTGTGTTATTTAGCTCTATATTTTGTAATACTGGTAGTGTTTTACATAATATAGTTTGGTTATTATGCACAAGTGATGTAGATGGGAAACAATACCACGGAGCATGGATTCTGAGTCAGAATAACTCCCTGGAAAGTTCTTACAAGACGGCCACCATCTTGTTAGTTCAATGTTGAAACGATCGCAAGAAAATTGTAACATCATTAGCTACTCGCAGATTGGTTGCCAAAAAAAAAGTGGTAATGAAGAAGTTACAATTATATAAATAAACGAAATCTCACAATTAACTCATAGAAAACGCGTTGTTCCCATAAAACAATTTTCTCGTGGTTGTACCGGTTGAGAATAATTGTTAAATTAATTAACTTTTATGGATATGACATTACAAAGGATGACATGTTATAATGAGTTAAAATGCCTCTATGTTCATGTTTTTTTACGCTTACCCAAGTATGATTTCTCTCTTGCAGTGACAAGTCCAGTGGTCCCAAGATTTCGAAATTTCCGATACCCGTAGAGGAGCCTCCCGGGCCGCCTTGAAGCCATACTATTAAAGGCCGTTCTGTATAGTTCTGTACAGGGGCGGTCGTATAGAACAGCCAATAAAACATATGAGCTCCGTCTCTTACGTTCACGTAACCGAAATCTTGTGCAAACGGGCCAAACTGACCTGTTGAGAATAAGAAATTAAAAAGAACGAACATCGATAACTGTAGTTCAACAAAATATCTGAAATGTTATTAAAAAAACACCGATTGATACGACTTGTTGTTATCTTATAACAATCCTATGGTCCGCTAACAACTTTAAGTTAGTGTTTCCAAAGATATTTCCATCTGATCTGATAGCAACCCTTGAGAGCCACTTTGGTGGCTATGCTTAGCATGATAACTTTATTTGGATTGACATTTGTGATATTCTCGAGAAGTATTGGCTTATAAAAGAATAGACAAGGTAATTAATTTACATTAAAGGATCAGTAGTAGCATCTTCGGAAATCGCGGTGACCAACGTAGGTTCGGTTATGATGAACCCGAGCTTTCTATGAAAGAAAATATCGTGATTATACCACGGTATAATGGAAAGGCTTTTACTAATACCCACGTGACTAGCTACCGCTTCAGATAGCAAATGTGTTACCAAATATATGTAGGAGTGTTCCGGTAGTTGTACTTGAGAAAGAGTTCCCTTCTAGCCTTAGCATGGTTCCTTTTGGGACCACAATACTTGACATCAAAGGAGATTGTGGTCAACTGTTGGATGGTGGTTTGTAGATGGTAAAGCTACGCTGAAGCTATTACTGGTTTCAGCATGAATGGGTCGGCTCGCCCGGGGTACTACCACCTCTCACAGAAAACCGACGTGAAGTAACAGTGCTTGCATTGTTGCGTTTCGTTCGGTCAATGAGAGCGCCGCATACCCAACTCCCCTCTCCCTCCCCACTTCCCTACTCCCCTTTCTCCCTAACAGGCTGGCAACGCACTTGCGACTCCTCTAGAGTTGCAAGTGTCT
Source organism: Antheraea pernyi (assembly GCA_015888305.1). Taxonomy (NCBI): domain Eukaryota; kingdom Metazoa; phylum Arthropoda; class Insecta; order Lepidoptera; family Saturniidae; genus Antheraea; species Antheraea pernyi. Next base: position 26,763 of record MU159111.1, on the reverse strand, counting down.
ATAGACGGTGTTGATCACTTAACATTAACCTGTTCGTTTGCCTCCTATGATATAAAAAAAACCTAATAAATAACAATGTATATTTTTCTTTATGTTTCATGGTGTTTAACGTTTGACCGTAGCTTACCTGATGTTAAAAGATAATGGTCTAAAATAGTAAACACGGTAAGCTTCGAGGCAGACTTGTTTTAAAGTGCAGCTGTCAGAACAAACGTATAGGTGTTTGACGACAGATTTTAACTGAGGTTGCTAGCTAGTCATGTGAGCTCAGAAAAAACCGTACGTACCACTTACCACCAAGGTATCTTAAATCAATCAAATCAGATGTAAATATTTAGTACGATAGTGCTTATAGCTTACGAATTTTCTGGAAAGGAAGCTATCAAAATTATTGTATTTATGTTACCCAAAATCGAAGGTTACAATTCCGTTTCCACTATAACTAAGGTAACAAAACTAGGTCACGTTAAAGCATATTCAAGCTTTGACATTTATTTTGCATCCCAAAGAAAAAATCGAATGAGGGTTAACTTAATAGAATGAGAAAACTGAATATATCTCACCTGCCACATATTGGCTCGATATAGTTAATAGAAATAAATATAAACACAACATTTTATAATAGATGTTAACGATGTACTGAATTCAATCGATTTAACATAATTATCGAGAGATAAGGCTTATCATCTACCCAGTAATGTTAATCGGTAAATTGATGTATTCATATCATTGTACAAAATATCTAAGGATAATATCGTAGTATATTTAATATCTGAATTAAAATTGCATTAAAAAATTGCAGAGAAACAATTGAAACCAAGAAAATAATTGTTGATTGTTGAAATAATTTAATACATACATTTTTTTAAATATTTTACAGATAGAGTGGTCCAACGACGCTTATTCATTACTTTCAGTTGTTTTACGACCGATTCCTGTCGCTATAAGTTGTGACAGTGACCAAACAATTTCAAGAGGAAGCGCGATGCGAAGTAACGTCCACCCTAATTTAAAAAAATTGCCTAGAAGCATATAAGAAATATTTTGCATTGAATGATAATAGTCCTATGATAATACCTTTAATAGTTTAGACGCGATTGACTCTCAAAGGAACTTTCTTTATAGGTATATACAGATAAGTAAAATTAAAATGTCAGTAATTTATTGAGACTCATTTTGATGAAACTTGTGCTGGTTGATAAATACCTTCTAAGAGTATTAAATACCTTATTATTTTTTCCACGGGGATTCAGCATAAAAGATAACTAAGGCTATTTATAATCGGTAAAACACTTATACAGTCTATTATACAATTAAAATAAAAAAAATAACTGGCTACAATTAATCTACATGTAACACTTAGTTAATTAAAATTTTTTGAGAAGATAGTTTTTGTTATTAACCTTTTGAGAGAACGCAAAGAAAAAAATATTTTCTAATTAATTTAATTTTAATTCAATTAATCCATGACATTGATATTGCTTCTTCAAAATTAAGACCCGAAAATTAATTTGCTGTGTTTATAATATAATATAATGTTTAACATAGTTGAATACATTAAACATATTACATATTAAATATTAACATATGTTACACTAATCACGTATAGGGTCGATGCAGTCAGGATTGGCAATAAATACTTCGTAGGTTCTTGTCACTGTTTAATCGGGCAGAGCTTCGCCTTACAATAACTTCCACATAGGAGTGCGTCCAGATCAGCGACATCTTGCCCTTTATATATCACCAATGTAGTCTCACACCGGAATGAACAATGAACAGCCGATAACTTCCACCAATAGCGTTCGAGGTCAGTAGTAACACCCCGACAGAGTCAATAGCGCGGTATCGCAGGTCAATAGTGGTTCCCCGGGTGGCGTTGTAGTCTCGCCTCTCGGGTGTGTCACGGTACCGGACGTAGACGTTAACACATAACACATGTACAACATTGTTAGTGATAGAGTTCCTATTCTCAAGGACATTATAGCGCTCCTATTATTACATAAAATAGTTACGAGTTATAGATAGCCTTGATCTATTCCGAATCACGTGATTCCAGAAATTGTCATATGTTAACAAAACCTGTTACAGCATAAGACTTTCTCATGCTTACCTCATTCTATATGCAATATTTATTTATGATTTACTACTTATTTCCAATAACACCTTTGTACAAAAGGACTGATATAACGTGTATAAACGTATTTGTTATAATTTATTTCAATACTTCTTTTTTTAAAGTTATCTTTACTGTACTCTAGAGTGTCTTTGTACTTTTTCAAGCAGAGTGTGGTTTTATTGGAGCATGCCAAATGTGCGGTTCTTGTTCCTAATTGAAGCAGACGAGACTTTTAGGACTCTATAGCGCTATAAAGAATGGCTGTTTTTTAATTAAAGTGAATTTATTGGTTAGGTTATAGACGCACTTGTATTAAATGCGCATGAAATGCAGTTACACCTCTCGCATTTAGAGCACCCTGACAGTAATGTTTTCTCTTCTTCCATTATGATAGTTCTTCAAATAACACACAGACAGTCATAGTAGCACATCGGTATGAGAAGTTAGTTACGACGGCTTACTTTTCTCGCCAGTTGTTGTTTTTAAGTTGCAACATGGTTCGTAATCTTTTTATCGAGATGGAAGAAAAAAGTACAACTATAAATATCTTTTCACAAACAATTTTATACGCGTGTAGTGTCTAATATAACACGGTATAAAAAAAATAACAAAGGCAGAGAATTTCCTAATATTTCGAACACCAAACACGATATTACGAACACATTTAGTTAATAACATAATAACGCTACTCAGGCGGTCTTAGACAAAATAACTCCAGAATAAGTAGAAATATTAATGAAGAAAAATACCGAGTGCAAAATCTCTTCTTCTTATCTGCAGACGTTACTCTTAAATATTATGTTATTCTGTTACTTTTAATGTTAAGATGGATCTAACAATATTGTTTGTATTAAAAACAGTAGTCTAGCATCCTAACGACGAGTACCAATAGGCTCTGGATCTCTTTGAGGTCGCCGTTGATTTTAAAATACGCAGTATTTATCATAAGGTATAGTGACGTCAGTTTGTCATTTTAAAAAGAATTAGTCCTTTAACAGAGCGTGCCAAAGCTTATGTATACACTCGAAAAACCCTCATTTTGGGCACTCAATTATGAAAAGTGCTGCCGGTATGTTGATACCTAGGTCGTTGTCTCCCTAAATCCGACTCTGTTAGTAAATATAATCTATTCTTGAATATCATCGATATGTTAATTCGTGTCGAAGGAATATCCAACAATGGTTATGTGTAGATAGATGATTATTTTTATATAATTAGAACGTTTTTTGACATTGCCAAAACCATGACCCACTTTGATAAAAGCGAATAATTTAAGCAAACCGCTTTACTTTTTACATTACCAGAGCTGTATTAGTAAATATTTGTTAGATATGTACATCACGCACGAATTATAACGGTGTTTCGATTATATATATATCATGTAAGTTTCATAATAGAAATCCTTAAAAAGTGTTTGTACGGCAAAATGTATTCTAATAGGATATAAATAATGCTCGTATTTGTATGGTACATAATAATAACAAAGGTAAATTGTATATATACTTCTGGATGTATGGAAGGTTTAAGACGTTCCTTTTTCGGGTTCCCTTCCCAGAAAGATACCTATTACTCAGTCTATGTTTTTGTGTTATATATTTGTGGGAAAGCCTGTGCAAGGCTCAACCACGGGACCATCACTGCTACATATAGTACTGCCAAAAAATAGAAATGCTTTCGCTGCTGCCTTTTGGTTTAAAAAGTGACTTTTGGTAACATTCAATATATTTTTTTATTGTAGCACGGTAAAATGACTGCACTATGCCTGATGGTAAGCACAGTACAATCCAAAAACAATGACGACTATCGAGTAACACACTATTTATCGCCGGTCGCCGCTGTCATGCCGGCCTGCGGAAAGCTGTATATGCACAGGTTGATCCCGAAACGCGACCCGCAGAAGCGAATCACTATGACGGGATTTTTCGCCATATACATGGTGGTTGCGACCCAGTCAGGTTGTAAAACCATACCAACCCGCAATATCGTCTACTATAGCGACTTGAGTGACGACGCAATTAGTAGGTTTATCCATCGGGCCTTCTTTGAGCTTCTCTCGTCTCCTATTTAGAAGATCGTTGTCACAAAGTTAGTATAGGCGTGATAACGTCAGCGGGATCAATGACTCGCATTGGCGTTCCACAGGGTTCTATTTCTATTTTTTATTATTTGATAACTGTGCTGACATGGTTATTTTTGCGGACGACACTTCACTTATATTTAGGGTAAAAGGAATAGATCCAGAGTTTAATTATCTAAATAATACTATAAATAAAATTTCCGATTGGTTTGCGTTAAATTATCTATTGCTTAATGCCGACAAAACAAAATGTATAAGACTAACCTTGCCTAATGTTCCGTTTACTCACAGTAGAATCGAGATCGATGGGACTCTAGTAGGCCTAGTTGACAATACTGTGTTCTTGGGTATTACACTTGATTCTAAATTACAATGGGCTCCTCACGTAAAAGAATTGGCGGGAAGATAAAGTTCTGCTGCATTCGCAGTTAGAAAGATTCGCCAGCTAACAGATATTGCCACTGCTAGGGTTGTCTACTTCGCTTACTTCCACAGCCTAATGTCTTATGGTGTTTTGTTATGAGGGACAGCAGCTTAGGTTAACACCATATTCCTATTACAAAAACGAGCAATTTATAATATGAGGCCTCACGAATCATTAAAGACTAAGATTCCACCCAATATATTCTTGATAATTTAATGTATGTCCGCTAAAACTTAGATATGCTGGATCTGGTAAAAGACCAGCATAATTTAAATACTAGAAACAGATAAATTGGAAAAAGTTAATAGTTAAGTAAAATAATAACAATAGTTGCTTACATTTCAAATGATTTTTGACAAGACTAAAAAAAATAACGAAAGCAGAAAAAAAGGGTGCGGGCCAAGAGTCTGTAGATATAAAAAAAAAAAAACATTTATTGGCCTACAAGATGTTCCAACCAAGTCTTCCGCAATTGCAATCTATTATGACGAAGAAAACAACAATTATAATGAACTAGCCTCTGCCCGGGGCTTCGTTCGCGTGGAATAGTTACTTTGGGCTAAAGCTAACACGCAGCGGAAGGTCTCAAAAGGAAAACATACCCGATTTTGAAACATTCTTCATTAGTGTTCCGCTTCTATTGGTCTTAGCGTGATGATATATAGCCTATAACCTTTCTCGATAAATGACCTACATAACACTGAAAGAATTTTTCAAATCGGACCATTAGTTTTCTAAAACGTCACAAACTCACAAACTTTGTCTCTTTATAATATTAGTATAGATTGATTCATGCTGCTTCACACTTGTTCTATATGGGGTAATTATTTTCGACTCTATAGTTTATATCTATGTGTAAAACAGAATAAATAACGGATTTTCATACAAACTCTCATTCATTACCAATTTATTGATTGAATTACTAAAAATCCTTCCTCAGTGCTCACACACACTGTAAAAGGACCCGCATTACGGACCTAGCTCAGTAGTTTGTGGTGTTCAATAATATGTAACTCAGTTATTCTGTATATCGTTAGTGTCCCTTATTAGACCGATACAAAGAGGTTATGAAATTATATAAGAACTTAATATTAAAAAAGAAATAAATTAATTCATGGAAATATATCGCTAAAAAGCCCGACTATTTTTTCGAAGGAAACCTTTACTCCAGAGGGATATATGAAACTTCAATAGATCGATTGCCCGCAATGCTGTGTACATTAATTGTAATCTAAACTTTAATAAAATGTAGACAGACGTAGAACATACCTTTCTACAAGTTAAAGAGGTACTTACGTATTAACACCACCGCAGTTCACTCGCCAACCGCTCCTGCGGCCGGCTTTCTTTGTTTACCAAGTCTAACCTACCCGAACCGAGACGAGAAAATTGAGAGAAATAATAATCTACCTATTAATATACATAGCAAGATATCGATATCATGGCCCAGGTATAGATTTTCTGCACTTGACCAACTTCAGTCGCTAGGTCGTTAGGTTATACTAACAGTACTTATAAGTACCGTGAAATAATTTTCAAAATCATATCAATATTTTCAAAATGATGTTACAAACTCATAAAAAGTTATATTGTATACAAATTTTATCTTTTTATAATAATTGTATGAATTAATAGGTTACTGTTAAGGGCCATCTATAAATTATGTTACACATTAAGGGGACGAAACGGGTCAACAGGGCGTGAACGAGGTTAGTCATAAACTGCGTGACGTAGTAGTAATAGTATAAACTTTAAATTTCAATTATAACAAATAATGAAAAACTAAAATGTTTAATATATTGTTGATTTTTTTTTAAGATTTAAAATATAAATATATAAAGAAATTATAAATGCTTTCCCATAAAACAACTTCCAAACTTAAAATTGTAAAATATCTGACGTCCTACTAGTTAGACAAGAAAGGAGTGGGAGCTTAAAAAATTATAAACTAATTTATGAATGCCCCCGAAGACAAATTCCGCTATGACATTATAATATGACATCGATGAAGCACGTCTACCGCTTTTTTATATTCGTGACAAGTTCTAAACAATAGACATAAACTACATTCATAGCTTTCCCTAGATTCCAACGTTAGATATATCTCGACCTAGTCCTACATATTGTATGGATAGGAGTAATCTACCTACTTTGTTACATGGTATACTTTAGCTTAGACGTCAAACATGAACGTTTTATTGTAAAACTAGGAACAGGGACAATATACTAATGTATATTATGAAATTAAAGGAAGGCTTTTACTCTTACGTTCCAATTACATCTTTAATATTTTTAACATGACTAACGTTGCATGCCTTACATGCTCTTTGAAATCAACTGGTCAAATTGTAGGTTAATTTTATAATAATATAATATGTAATTTCATAATATACATTAATAATTAATTGATAAATAGTTTAACTTTAGTAAATTTATGGAACCACTGAAATAATCATTATTCTCTTTGGTCTTATTGAATGTCAAAATTTTTAGGTAACAGGACTGCTTTCACTTCATGTCACTTTGCTTCACGTTGTCATAAGTAAAGCAATATTATCAAAGTCAATGTTAATATTTTAATGTATAGTATTTTTTTTATCGTGAACTCACTTCAAATGATTAAGTAGTAGTATTAAAAACTTCTTTGTTTTGGATTCATCATTTAATTCTATTGTGATCAATTTCTTTATTTTTGTTAAGTTATATTTACTTAGGATTTGAGAGCCTTACCACCTTATATAACCGCCTGTTTTTTTGTTTCAAATTTATAATTCATTTCAATTGGCATTTAGGCACAGATTTTTTAAAAATGTTTATATAATTAAAAGAAAAAAGTGGCAAATAACTGTGATACCATGATGAAAACCTTAAATTATAGAAGTATACCCTTTGACAAAAGAAGCCTAATAAAGTTCACACTTTAAAAAATCAATGAACTATGGTCGAATGTCAACCACTGAGCGCCCACTAGTATACTGAATTGAAATCTAATTTATTCTAAGACATTCTCTAAGTGACAATGAAAATTGTACCAAAATAAGTTGCGTAGTTTAGAAGAATTATGTAAGAAGAATTGTGTATTTATTTAACTTGTTTACATTATAAATTATTATTATTTCATAAAAAAAAAAAGTTTCTTCTACTTCTTTTTGGTATCTTACTTGATTCTGTATAAAGATATATAGAAAATTAATCCTAAAACCTTTTACAGTTTCTTCAGTACAATTTCTTTAATGAAAAAGTTATCGATTGCATTTAATACCTTTTTTTAACTAAAGAATTATAACTTTTACGTGCGTACTTACTTAAGTGTGTACTTACACAATAAAGTATTTTTTTAAATGTCTGTTACCTTAAAACTTCGTCAATTATGAACTGATTTGAAAAAATCTTTTATTATTGAAAAGGGAGTATTTTCAATGAGATCCCATTTTAATTTCATTATTATTGCACTTTGGATTTTAAAGACACATCCAGAGAACTCTTTAAAATTGATTAGGAAGCGTATATTGATTGAGATATAATTGAGATTGAGATTAGTAGGTTAACGACGATCCATAACTAGGTAGGTACCTAACTATGGTCAAAGACGTATTGGTACATTTTTTTTGAGTAGATGTTTTTAAAGTGTGTTTTATTTTTTGGTAAAAGTTTCTTATGTTTTTCAATATTGATAGGTACGTATATTTAAAAAACAACACAAATCGAAAACTATATGTATTTATTTCAATTGATTAAAATTTCTTATGCGAATTTACAACTTTTTAGTGTAAAATAGTTCTTGTAACTTTTATAAACAAAAATAATAGTAAAAAAAAATAAAAAAACGCAAGCACCTCCAGATATCACTTTATAATTTTTTTATCACTTTTTAAAAAAATATACATTTATTTCTAATTTACACTATTCTTAATTCAAATTTATTAAATTTTATTTTCTGTTTTTTCAAACGTAATATATTGTACATCATGGCATCATGTCAATGTTAAATTCTTATAATCATATTTTGAATTTGCTTTGTCTTCTTCTTGATTGACTTCTTGGGTGCACTATGAGCAAAACCGAATTTAAGGATAATCTTCCAATATTTAGAGCGGCCAAAAAGTTTGACGCAGGCTATATGTGTTGAAATGTTTATATATAGCTTTTGCACTATTTCTCCTAAGTCATTTATGACATTAACGGTGACTAATTGACTAAACTACTGCGAGAATAATCGACACATGACAAAAATTAAACAGATTTTTTAATTTATCACCTGTGAAACGCTATTTAAAATTGTCATATATTATATCGCTTATCTTCTATTCTATCAGTACATATAATAAGAATATACATATAATAAGAACGTAAATATAACGTAACTTTTTCGATTATCGTGAAAAAAATTGTTGCGGGTGTCTTGAAATAAGTAACAGAATATGTTTCAATCATTTTTAGAAATGTGTGTCTGTGTGTCTGTATATATGTACACGCATAACTGCTAAAGTACTGGGTTCACAATTAAACAACACCATGAAAATCATAAAACATATCTTCCAGAATAACTTAGCCTTTGTTTGATTAAAAACGGTCCACTATATCATAAGTTATTGTAATTTTAATGACGACGCGGCGTAAGTACGAGAGATAAGTAAATAACCTTAATATGTGTATCCAGATGACTTCATTAATCACTGTTTTTATGTAACTTTCCACGCGAACAAAGTCGCGGGCACAGCTAGTAGTGTATAACCTTAGTTTTTGAATTTATTTAAGTCCGTTTTCATGCATTTCTCTTAACTACTTTGTTATATCGACCGTGAAAATCCTGATAAACGAATATACAAACCTTATCAATGGTTCACGCGTCGGTTAGACTTTCCACCGTCGTTATTATTTATTCATCAAATAATTACAATTTAAATAAATACGATAATATTTACAGTATACACATTACAATGATAGTGTGTTTTTATCAACATTGTAAAGGTGTGTTGATGTGTAGTTTACTTGTTAGCATTTATCAAATGCAAGGACAATGTCGCAATACCGTTCAATTATGCGGAAATTAATTGTTATATATACAGGTTCTAATTAATTACAGTCCTTTCTATTAGCTCGAATCTTTATCGCCTTTTATTATAAGTTAGTGCAGATTCGTAACATATCATTGAGACTAGACTTTATATAAAATCTGTTTCTAAAATAGATCTACATTTAAAAACATTCGAGGCCATCATAAGGACTGCCTACTGAAGTGATAACTCAAAACAATGGAATAACTATTTCTCTTTTGAATATATAAATTAATTCTAGTCTAAATTATTTACAGTTTACAGTTTGGGGTGTAAGGGGTATCGAATAACATCATAAGACTTGAGACACCCAAGCCAACCTCACCTGCACGTGGCGCACCCTGCTGAATAACCAACGAGGCAATGGCGAAAGCGGGGTGGTAGTGTTTTACAGCTTGACTAGGTCGCAACTACCATGTATATGGTGAAAAAGCCCGTCATAGTGATTCGCTTCTGCGGGTCGCGTTTCAGGATCAGCCTGTGTATATCCAGCTTTTCACAAGACAGCATGATAGCGGCGACCGGTGATGGATAGTGTGCCACTCGGTGGTCGTCATTGTTTTTGGATTGCACTCTGCTTACCATCAGGCATAGTGCAATCATTTTGCCGTGCTACAATAAAAAAAAATGTCGTAATTTGTATACTTATTGTAATTATTAACATTAATATGGTTTTCTCATCTATTGGCACTGGGAGCAATAATTATACACGTTTTTATACAATTTATTAAGTAATATGATGGAATGCACAATCTCAATAAAACATATAAATATTGGATGTACATACCACGCGTCGCCATTCTGACGCAATCCGCGCAAGCGCAATACGGCCGGTTATGCTTACGTAGCATGTCATGACGCGATATTATTAATTTATCTCCTGCCACAGATACCGATACTCGCCTAACGAAGTTTTCACTTCAAAAAATCTCGCATACGCATTCGTTGGGATGATCGATTTAAATAACAAATTAGAAAATTGTTTCTAGTGTTACTTAATAATTCGTTTACGAATAGTATAGTTATCCGTGTAGTGCTTTTGTCCAATATTTGATGTAATTTGTTTTGGTACTCGCGTAACCTTTCTATAAGAATGTTTCGTTATTGATGCCCGGTTTCTGAGATACTCGGTTAAACTACTAATAGTTATTGACTCAACGAAGTAATCCATAAGATAAACTGTCAAATGGCCCGTTGAGTTTTACTGACATTTATCGTATGATTGTACACGTTCAGAAACGCAATTTGACAAGTTATCGAACCGATAACGCTATTTAACATATAAACTACAATTAAAATACCTTAGAAACCGGGCATTAATGAAGTATAATAACCATTATTTATTGTTTAAAGTAGTCAATTTAAACATAAGGTTAGAGTAAACAACCTCACACATTAGTACGCTCTACTGAACTAAAAGAAGTAGTTTTACCGGGTTACAATGACAAGCATGAAAAAGATTAAGTAAAGTTATCAATTGTAGTTCCTATTTAGTATAGTAATAGTTGACGACTTTACTGTGATATTGCTGGCTGGTACAGTCCGTTGCAAATTTCATGGCGGTTTGCGAGTTAACTGCCAGCATAGATACAGACGAGTCGAAAATATATAACCTCGTTTGATTTTTACTTTTTTATTTTCGGAAGAGTTCATAAATTAACAAGGGTTTTTATTTTAAATCATTTTATCGTACAAATTATGATGTAGCTTAGGATACATCGAGTCTAGGGGGAAACTGGTTGTTAATTACAGATGCCGGAGTACACGTATAGACACTTGGCGGCATGCATCGAATTGAAGATAGTAAAAAATCAGGCAAACTGTAGAAAATACACTAGATCATACTATGGTTTTATCACATACTTAGTGTGATCGACGCTGAAGGGATTGTAGGTTTATTGCAACTGTATTTTACATAAATCAAAGAAAGTTTATTCCTTTATCTTGAATGCAAAAAATGATGAAATGAAGTCTATAAAACTGGCAAAATTTACTTTCTCTATTATAATAAACATGTGTGTTTGGCTATAAAAGTTTTTATGTTTAATATTTTATTAATATGTGTTTATTTATGATATATAATTGTATCTCATTATATATCAATGTATTGATATTTAATTTTAATAAATTGTTGTCAACTTATTTGAATGAAAAAGTATGACTTATAAAATACTTATAATATATACTTATAAGTAAGTATGATTTATAAAAAAAATTGGTAAAGGAAAAACCTACGGGTTCGCGTCACCGATGACCTTGACATGCTTGTGACACGTCATCGTCAACCTCTACATGCTCGCGCTTGCGCTTGCGCTTGCGCGAGAGTAGCGATGCGACATGTAGTATGCCTGTTTACATGTAATGTTGATATTTTGTAATTTTGTATTGACTTTATAAAACTCATAATATGTTTGATTAAATAATAAACTGTATAACAATATCCATAATTATTGCTCGTAGTGCCAATAGATGTGAAAACCAGATTAATGTTAATAATTTCAATTTACAAATTACGAAAATTAAATAATTCCGACTACAATTCATTTCAAAATACAAAAAAGGACACAGTTAATCGATTGTTTTGAGTTTTGATTTATGTCGGTAGTCCATAAGACTACATCTTTTCAATCATCTCGTTAATTTTAGTGGTAGAGCCACGCTGAAGTTATTATTGGTTTCAGCATGAATGGGTCGGCTCGCCCGGGGTAGTACGACCCTCCCACAGAAAACCGACGTGAAGTAACAGTGCTTGCATTGTTGCGTTTCGTTCGGTCAGTGAGAGCGCCGGAGTCCCACCTCCCCTCCCCTTCCCCCTTTCCTTCCTGTCCCCCTAAGACAGGCTGGCAACGCACTTGCGACTGCCTTGGTGTTGCAAGTGTCTATGGACGGTGGTGATCACTTAACGTCAAGTGACCCACCGGTTCGTTTGCCTCCGACGACATAAAAAATAAAACTGATTAATTTTAACAATCAAATGTCATTCAAGCATGCACTTTCTATTATATTTTTTATATCAATTATTTTTTTTTGAGTCCAATTCATGATAACAGAAACTGCGCCATGTGTAAAACAACAATATAATATCTATAATTAAAGTAAGATAGCCAAACTTATATAGAGTAAATATTTTATTTTAAGAAGATCATGGATCTACAAAGAAAATTTATGTCAAAATATTTTTCAATCGAAATATTTTCCGCGTTATCAGAATTTATAAGATAAAATAGGCTTATTACTGGTCAGTTTCGAGTACCTATAAGTCATGTGCTTTAGTATATATCACGCCTTTGGACGTCTCGCCACACGTTTGGGATTAAACAATGAAGATGTTGTTTTTGTTGTATGGCTCGAGTGATAATGCATGTGCAGATAACTCGAGCGTTATTCCGATTAACAGATAATATTGTGGCGTTTCTATTTTAATTCACTTTACATTTAATTTACTATTTAACGATTATTTTTTTACTATTTTTGTATACTACCAGTGACTGTTTAATTACTTTATATCGAAGGAATATCATAATAAAGCACTAATATATAAATCCGAAAATTTATTGCAATGTTTTCACTTCTAAAGGCGCGTTGAGTGGTATTTTTGGCAGTAGATACATTTCTAATTTTGCGTCATGACATGCTACGTAAGCATGGCCGGCCATATTGCGCTTGTGCGGCTTGCGTCAGACTAGTGGCCTTTGTACAATTGTATATGTAACATTGATATGAATTAAAACCTGTATAAAAATGTATATAATTATTGTCCGGAGTGCCATAGATGTGAAACTCAAATTAATAATTTAAATTTATAAATTATAAAATTCAAATAATTTAAACTATAAATGATTTAAAAATTAAATTCAAGGCAGCCTCGACTTGTCTTTTTTAAACTTGTTATATAGTATGAAACCGGTAAAAGCTGAACACGTGAATTTATTTGAAGATACTTATCCTTATATTGTATAACATTCCGCTTTTTGATATAATAGTCAGAATAAATAAATAATGTTGTCGTTCATTCGTTAATGTGCATTTATCCGAGGATGAATCTCGTGTGTGACCTTCGATCTAAGGCTCATCTCACATGACCGGTGTAAGGTAGAAATCCTCTCGTGTGGTAAAAACTAAAACAAGCTGTCGGAAGCAGTTCACAGTGCAGTCAGTGTCGACATCCAAGAGGTGTCGGTTCTCACTGGCTCGCGGCTTATATTCTTTCATTCGTTCACATCCGCGTATCGCTCGATGACCGCGCGTGTTTGTTATGATATATCGATAGTTTGAAGTCGTACGGTTTCCATTATTGTTTTCTTATACATTTAATATTGATATTATATTATTAATTCCGTGATGATTAAGCTATCGCCGGCTTTTCTCAAACAGGTAAATATTTTTTCATACATATTATACTACAGTTTTATTTTACAGTTACTGGAAAATCGCAATCTCGACTGAATTAATATATTTGTTTATTGGAATATATTATTGTCGAATTGTTTGTTTAGGTATTTCTTTTATGTTTTTATTATTATTCTTGTTTTCTTGAATTGGAAGGGGATTTATTAAATGTAGTGGCATAATATTCAAAAGTTTATCGTTGCCGTATTGTTTTGTATCATTTTTTTCGTCTTTTTTAATTTATTATTTTACTGTGAAATAAAAACTAAGTAGTGTTTTATTAAGTTTTAGTTTTAGAAGTTATATTCGCTATATAATAAAAGTATCTTATTGTTCTAGATTTTTTAAGGCATTATGAGAAATATAAATATCCCTCCATGGTTCATACTTATTGGTAGATATAAAAGCTGTTTCGATTCTGTAAGTCAACGTAGAGTTTTGATTATAGACAATTGGACTCTACATTAATCTAAAAATTATTCGCCAATAAACTGTTTTACTGGACTAAGTTTTGCTACTTTAGCCCAGGAATGTTATTCTTTCTGCGAATAAAATTTATCTGTTGATAATCATAGAGTTTTATTACAATAAGCTCGGTCATGCGTAACCATTGTAGTTAAAACTATGAACCATTGTGTATAACTTTCTTACTGCATGTGCAAAAATATTTATAATCGTACAGATAAAATTAAAGTGCCTTTTGTTTGTTTGCATTAATCTCTGAAATGGTTAAAACGATTTTTAAGGGACTTTTACACGTTGATAAAATACTTTTTCTAGTATCATCTAGCTATATATCATTACGATTTTACATAGGAGATAAGGAGTAATAATAGTTTATCAGACGTAACTTAAAATCAATAGAAGAGTTATAGGTATTAATTATAAAAAATAATAAACAGTTCGCGACAAATCCAGATTGTTCCCAATAATAATAAAACCATTGTCATGGGAACGAAGTCACGTGCACTAGTTTGTAGGATAATAGAAGTATAAAAAAGTCACTTTGAGTTTAATTTCGTTTATATATTTTTGTAACTGTTATATTAATGTAATAATTTATTCATAAATTTCAATTAGCTACTCGTGTCTGTAGAATTATCACTGTTCTATATAATACGTTATACGTTTAGTGACGCTATGTATGGGTTATTTTTGTATTAAATATTAAAATTAAACACTACAATACGTTAAACTTATGTTCGAATAATGAATTACGTATCTCATACATTTTTAAATAAAACGATTTACTTTTATTACGTTCATGACGAATAGTTTTCAGAAAATTACTAAATAAATGCTTCGTTTTCATTGACTTCGGGACCACTGTTTATAGAACAGACGAATAAGGAAGTAAATAAAACGAGTAGCGGCTATTAAGTTAATAGTTCAATTATTCTGTCATCAAATATATTTTTTTCTTTAGTCAATAACAGTAAAATGCCGAAATGAAACATGCAATCTCAAAAGCAGTCTGTAAATCTATATATTTATGTTTGTTTTTTTTTTCTTAGGTTCATGATGGTTAACTATTATAAATACCACTGAATTATTACGATGATTTATGATATTAAAAAATGTTGTCTACCTGTCATTATGTTTGTATTTTCGGATTGAACCCAAAATCATAGACTATTTTTTTTTAATTGTGTGTATAAGTAGAAGTAAGAAGTATACGTAATTTATAATATAAAAATCTCGTGTCACGGTGTTAATGTTCGAACACCACCAAAACGGCTGCACCGATTTTTATAAAATTTTAATTGTATATTTGGTAGGTATGAGAATAGGTCGTAAAGTATATTTTATACCTCTAGGTGATTAGGGTATCCCCTAACCAGATTTTATTTCAATATTTTTTGTATTTTTTTTATTTACCATCAAAAAATACATATAAACCCAAATTTTCCCGTTTCTAACCTCATTCTCCCATTTTTTATTCGTGATTTTAGTATTTTCGTATGAACAATATCCAAATGATTCAACGGCCGTTCGTATTACAAACAAAACGAAATTGTTGATGTTGCTGAATGACAGATGGTGCTACGTCCGCCTCATCGAAATTTCTTCTACACATGCGTATGTCATTGACTAAACCAACTAGGTATTTGTTTGAGTGAGTCCAGGGAATTGTCCTCTGCCGCTATAGTCGGGGCGACACGCGATCTCTAAAGATTTCAGCGTGCCGCCCCAGCGGTTGGCCCAGCAGCGAAAGCGCCGCCGCCGGGCCCCGTCCTGTTAGGAGACAGCCGGGTACACACCGGCTGTCTCTTCCGTCTGCCGAACCTGTGCAATGGGAAGATGGGCCCCCGACCCATCCTCCCTAGGTCCGGCTACGGAGACGGCCATCTGAGCTAACCTAAGCTAAGCTAACTATTCATACATATATGAGTTGTTGAAACATATATGTGTACCAGGCATACATACCTCAGCAACTCTTATATATATTTCGTGTCGGATAATTTTATAAACTATTTCAGTGTAATAAGGGAAAAAATGTGATGTTAAAAAATGTTGTCTACTTGCCATTATGTTTGTATTTTCGGATTGAACTCAAAATCATTAAATATTTTTTTGAAATTGTGTGTATAAGTAGAAGTAAGAACTATATATCATTTATAATATAAAAATCTCGTCTCACGGTGTTAATGTTCGAATACCACCAAAACGGCTGCACCGATTTTTATAAAATTTTAATTGTATATTTGGGAGGTATGAGAATAGGTCGTAAAGTATATTTTATACCTCTAGGTGATTAAGGTATCTCCTAACCAGATTTTATTTCAATATTTTTTTTATTTACCATCAAAAAATACTTATAAACCCAAATTTTCCCGGTTCTAACCTCATTCTCCCATTTTTTATTCGTGATTTTAGTATTTTCGTATGAACAATATACAAATGATTCAACGGCCGTTCGTATTACAAACAAAACGAAATTGTTGATGTTGCTGAATGACAGATGGTGCTACGTCCGCCTCATCGAAATTTCTTCTACACATGCGTATGTCATTGACTAAACCAACTAGGTATTTGTTTGAGTGAGTCCAGGGAATTGTTTCAAATAGGAAACGAAGGGAGTCGTTGGAATCGGGTACCATGTTTTTTAATATTTTTCGAGTTTCGAAATACAATTGAAACTGGTCGGTAACCGATCTCAGGCAGACGAAGTTGCGTGGGCCATTTATAATTGTAGGCTGTAATATATTAGTACTACTTTCAGATTATTCAAATAAAAAAGCGATTAGTCGCCCTTGTAGATTAAACGTCGAGGAAAGCACAATAAAATTCAATAGTAGAAATCCTCCCAACAAATTTTGATACCTATTTAAGACTAGCTACACTTCTGATATAGAATTATATTAAAAGTTATTATTTAAAAAAAACGTTTTGCAAGCAATCATGTTTTGGCAAAAGCTGTGTGTATATTGTTTCGTAAAATTTTATTCTAATCGTCGACAAAAAAACGTACAAAAATGGGTATTTGACCTACAGAAGTTTCACCTTTTATGGTTTTTTTTTAAGTATTTGGTTTACTGGTGTTCATTAATCTCAGGCCTTATATTTATAACATTGTGCTACACGTTAGGGTATAATATCTTAATTGGGAGTTTTTGTATGTTTTTGATCTTGTAATGTCATGTAGTGGATTTTATATTTTACTAGCGGGCCCGGCAGACGCTGTCTCGCCCTGACTATAAATCCTTGACAAATTATATACTAAAACCTTCCTCATGAATCACTTTATCGACTGGTGAAAACCGCATAACAATCCGTTAAGTAGTTTTTGAGTTTATTGCGAACAGACAGACAGACGCGGTAGGGGACTTTGTTTTAATGATTTATAATCTTGTATTATTTGGCTCTATATTTTGTAATTAGTGTTTTAGGTAATATAGTTTGGTTATTGTGCATAAGTGAATTGGATGGGAAATAATACCATGGAGCATAGATTCTGACTTGCCACAATAACTCCATGGACAGTTCTAGCAAGACGGCCATCATCTTGTTAGGTAGTTCATTGAAATGATCGCAAGAAATTTGTAATATCATCACTTACTCGATAACAGCAGCAATTATCTATTAGAAGACTGTTTGCAAAAAAAAAAAAAAATGTTTACAAAAAAAAAACCGCCTTCGACGTGAAAAACTAATAAGGCACTAAAAAGCGAAAATAACTGAATTATTAAATTAACCAAATTAAATAAAAAATATTGATATTCGCGCTACCTAATATTGTATTTGAAGAAGTTGAAGAAGAATCATTAAAATCGGTTCATAATTGACGGAGATTAACATACATAAAAAAAAAACATACAACCGAACGTAGTAACCTCCTCCTTTTTCGAAGTCGGTTATAAAACATCTTAAATTTGACATTAGTAAGCACGCTTTTTTATCTATGGACCGACCAATATACAAAATTAAAGAGTCGAATATTACATATCTCATTAAAACTTCTTATGTGACTCTCTCTCTCTCTCTTGGGATCCTATGTCCCCAAACTGTCGGGGCAGAGGGCAGACACAATGCTTCTCCATCTCGATCTGTCGATGGCTTGACGCTTCACCTCACTCCAAGCAAGCCCCATTTTCGCACACTCTGCAAGCACAGATCTTCGCCAGGTTTGTCTAGGACGACCACGTTTCCGCCTGCCTTGGGGATTCCAGTCCAATGCCTGATTAGGGATATGGCTGTTGTCCCTTCGCAAAGTGTGGCCGATCCAGGTCCATTTTCGACGTCGCACTTGATGGTCTATGGGATCTTCATGGCACATTTTCCACAAATCTACATTGCTGATTGTCTCTGGCCAGAAGATTCTCAATATATGACGTAGACTGCGGTTGTATGTGACTATGTAACTACTATGTGACTAGTAGGTAAATAAAAAAAAAACCTTTTTTTTAATTTTTCGCTATAAATTTCCTATTTCAATGCCTAATTAAAACTGAAATGCTTCCTATTTGTCTCATAAACGTGAGTACCGTGAATGTTGTTTGAAATATCTGTTTAAATATGCTAATGTATTTTTTGCAAATTTTTTGTTTGTTTAAAGAAACCGTGGCTAACAATGTGTTAAATTATGTTCAGACGATTTGGCTTGTCTGACAAACTATACATGAAATAAATTATTGCACGCTAAAATCATGAGAACAACCTGTGTCTGCAGAAATAAGAGACAATATAGAATAATATTTTGTGGAATAAATTATGATTATGTTGTATTTACAAGTTTTTATTTATTAAATATTATAGCAATTGAGATCTATATACGTAGAAGTTACTTTGATATATATATGTATAAATATCAAGCTAATAAAAACATATAATAAAAATGAAGTGTCTGTATGTAATATCAAAATATATTTTTTTACTGATTGGGTACGAAAGTGTACACGCTACTGATTACAAAAATGCAATTTTTAAAATTTTTGTCAGTCTGTCTGTCTGTTTGTTTGTTCCGGGTAAACTCCGAAACGGCTGGGCCGATTTTGAGGGGAATTTCACTAGCAGACAGCTGAAATTACAGCGGGTTACTTAGGCTATTCTAAATTAGACTAGCTACTAACCGCGGCTTTGTCCAGAATGCTATCTCCAAAACGGTTGGACCGATTTTCACGAAACTTTCACCAGCAAATA
The DNA here is from genome assembly GCA_015888305.1 of Antheraea pernyi. Classification (NCBI taxonomy): domain Eukaryota; kingdom Metazoa; phylum Arthropoda; class Insecta; order Lepidoptera; family Saturniidae; genus Antheraea; species Antheraea pernyi. The sequence goes on along the minus strand of MU159111.1, from coordinate 7,060 downwards.
GCGGACATCATAGCAAGTAATTTAGTTTATTTTAATTTAGACTAGCTGTTAACCGTGGCGTCACCCGCTGTGCTGTCACCAAAACGGTTAGACCGATTTTCACAAGTCTTTCACTGGTAGATAGCGTACTTTATAAAAAGTAATTGAGATTATTCTATTTTAGAGTGGCTGTTATCCGCGACTTTTCATGAAATTTAGCAAGATTTCAACTCATTCTTTATTTTTAATAAGATAAATAATTATCACCTTATCGACATTATAATTATTAATAACTTTATTGATATAGAGGTCTTCCTAATAAGATCTTAGATCATAAACGTATTACGTAAAGAGTTCCATAATACAATTTTTTTGCGGAACAGACAAGCGTTTATTTTTTATATAGTCACAAAATCTTAATTATAATGGCAATGTATATTAAATGTAATGTAAATCTTTATAATAAATTATTAAGTTATTGTTTTATTAGTTCTTTATACAGTGTAAGTGATCACGGAGGTAGTTATATGGTGGGTTAAGGTTCCAAATATGTTGCTGATGACAAACCTCATTTGGCACTCTGTTAGTATTTATATATCTAATGTACACGTTACATGTTACTTTTAGTGGCGTGCGCGTTGTACTTACGTCTTTAAAGAGCATTTCTATAATTTCACAATTTTATAATTCTTTAATACGATTTAAAAAACGCGTGCGGAGCTGCGTGTACAGCTAGTAAAAATATAAAAGAACAAACCCGGTGAAACTGTAGAGGGTCTAAGTAAATGTTCCCAGAGGATAGGCACTATTTACTTTAACAGGAGCGAAACCGCGGGCATAGCTTTCAAAATGATTTTTAAAATTCGTAACACCAAACAATCTCCTGAGGCTTCTAGATTATTAGAGACTAGCTTATGCTCGCGACATCGTGCTGCGGCTGCGGCAGCGGAAGCTGTCAAAAGGAAAAGAAAACCCGATTTTGAAACATTCTTCATTGGTTCTCCGCTCCTATTGGTCTTAGCGTGATGAATATAGCCTTCCTCGATAAATGAGCTATCTAACACTGAAATAATTTTCAAATCGGACCAGTAGTTCCAGAGATTAGCGCATTCAACCAAACAAACAAACCCTCCGGTTTTATAATATTAGTACAGATAAAAGCATATGCACGATAGGCGTAGCGATAAGGACTGCTATACACTACAGTCTCTGTTATAATATTCTGCTAGTATCATAAGACAAGTACTGTATTACGCTGTATTTGTGTCAGTCAGTGAGAGAACACGGCGTGACAGTTAGGATATTTATTCAAAACACAAAAGCCACAAACAATTTCGGACTAATATTAATTTAACTAATTATGTTTTTGTTACGAGTCACCGAAACGAGTGTCTTTAAGCTTTGATAGATAATAGTTTTTCTGACAGCTGTTTATCTGCTATAATAAGTGGATATCATTCGGTCACCAGTATGAAATTGCTCTCACTTATTCATTACCAGCGCGACTCCGTCAGCGACGTTTACTATCTTATACAATATATTTTATGTACAGAGAAAAAGGATACGCATCGTTGAACGCGTAGTGTTTATAAAAATTCTAAATTAATTCAATTTGGATAAATTTATGTTAACTAAATATATCGCGATAATTTTCCTCTTAAATAAGGATAAAGTGTCTATAAAGCAAAACTAGAAAAGATTAATAGAAACCTACCTATTAGTTTTTGCACGATGCGCTCACAACGCAGACCTGTATCATTTTATTTATAAAAATATATATAATTATTAACCGTTGTAGATACCAGAAATGTAACTTTTTTACATATGTTTTAGCGTTTAGCCACAATTTCATCTGATATTAAATGATGGTGTGAACTAGGATGGTCACACATTGAATCTTGAGGAGGATTTGTTGGAAAGTTCATCTGCCGGAACACACATGTAGGTGCCTGTTTCAAGTATTTCTATTTGAGAGTAAAAAATAACCAGTGTTAGATTTTTATTTAAAAAAATCAATAACTGGATTAGACCTATTGAATGTTGAGGTGGATTTTAAATTGTTACTAAAGTCTATAACCGTAGTTAAGTAAAGATATGCCTCTAAGAAACGCGAGCGCATGAGTTTCATTAATGGACCAATTTAATTGAATGATCGCTTTTCTTTTCATTAACATGTTTCGTACCTAACTATTTTTGCCTGATATGCTATGCTGATATGTCATTCAGGCTATTTGATATTTTGACAAAAATAGATGTATTACCATAAAATGTTACATTACAACTTCACACATAACATGACATAAGTAATTCTTTCGTTTTCTGTACTTATCAAATCGTGTACCTCCGGTGGTACATATGGCCTAAATCTCAAGTTTAACGTGTACCACCGGTGGTACACGTGGCGTAAATATCAAGTTTGACGTGTACCACCGGCAGGTCTCCTGATAATAAGTGATTACCGCCGTCCATAGATACTCGCCAGAGATCGCCAGCCATGTTTGAGGGGAGGGGGAGACCCTTTCCGGCGCTCTAACTGACCGAAGTATGCTATGCTGATATGTCATTCAGGCTATTTGATATTTTGACAAAAATAGATGTATTACCATAAAATGTTACATTACAACTTCACACATAACATGACATAAGTAATTCTTTCGTTTTCTGTACTTATCAAATCGTGTACCTCCGGTGGTACATATGGCCTAAATCTCAAGTTTAACGTGTACCACCGGTGGTACACGTGGCGTAAATATCAAGTTTGACGTGTACCACCGATGGTACATGTGGCATGGAACGTGTTAACAACAACTCTTGTCCGCACACCTACAAGATCGCTTCCACCTACGACAATTAAAACATTATACTAGCAGTCGCCCTCTATTTCGTCCATGGGTAATTGCAGTATAAAGTTTTATATGGATAAGCTAGAAGCTAATGATACTGAAATGGATAACATAAAATCAGTAGCATCAGTTGTCAACGATCTCAACAAATCTACAAATTTTGGCGTATATTCCTTAAAGCATTAGCGAAATCTTATCAAAACCATATGCCTAAGTTGTAGTCTTTATTTTTACACAACTATGCAAAAGTTGTGGTATATATTTCTATTGTATGTATAATATATATATTTCTTTGAGATGCTTTGTAACTCAAATAGATTTTATTGTTCTATACATCTATTCTATATCTTCCATCTGTACATAAAATAAGAATAAAAAAAGCATAACGTGTCTGTACATTTTTGATTTTCGTGAAAAAAATTGTTGCTATTGACTAGAAATAAGTAATAAAATACATTTCAATAATTTTTAGAAATGTTCGTCTGTCTGTCTTTTTATATGAACACACATCACTGCTAAAGCATTAAGTTCACAATAAATCTACACTAAGAAGATCATAGCTTCGAGAATAACCTAGTCTTTGTTTCATCAAAATCGGTCCACTCTATCAAAAGTTATTGTAGTTTTAAAGACGACGTGGCGTAAATACGAGCGAAAAGTAGACAAGTAAATGGACTTAATACATTCAGGTGACTTTATGAATCACTGTTTTTTACATAAGATACACGCGGACGAAGTAGCGGTCACAGCTAGTATATAATAAAAGAGTAAATCTAACGTGTCTGCAGTTTTAAGATTTTTGTGAAGAAAATTGTTGCAAGTATCTGGGAATCAGTAAAATACGTTTCAATCATTTTTAGAAATATTTATCTGTCCGTCTGTGAACACGCACCACTGCTAAAGTATTGAGTTCACGATAAAATCATAAGGCATATCCTCGAGCAACATTTAGTCTTGATTTCATTAAAATGGGTTCTCTCTATCAAAAGTTATTGTAATTTTAATGACGTAAGTATGAGAAAAAGTAGCTAAGTAAATGGACTTAATATATTCTTAGTCTTATTGGTCTTTTTTTTTTGCATTAGGTTCCACGCGAACGGAGTCGCAGGCACTGCTAGTAATATATAAGTAACGCGTAATATAGTCAAAGAAAGGTTTTCCAGTCCATTTGTTTATAGTTATTTCTTAATAATTCTTTTTTTTTTATGTCATAGCAGGCAAACAATAGGCAGGTCTCCTGATGTTAAGTGATTACCGCCGTCCATAGACACTAGGGGAATCGCAAGTGCGTTGCCAGCCATGTTTGAGGGGTGGGGGAGGGTCTCCGGCGCTCTTACTGACCGAACGAAACACAACAATGCAAGCACTGTTACTCCACGTCGGTTTTCTACGAGAGGGTGGTACTACCTCGGGCGAGCCGACTCATTCATGCTGAAACCAGTAATAGCTTCAGTGTGGCTCTGCCATCTTCAAAATTTCTGCTTCTATACGCTTAACATTTGTTAACATCGATCCAAACAGACATTGAAACTTACTTATTGTGATACTAGTTCTATTGGTTAATCTAATACATATAGCAATTGAATCTTTTTAGAAATGCAAACAGTCTACATCTCCGTATCGAATTAGATTCAGAGTTGAATGAAAAGCGTAAGGAACTTCATTCATAGTCAAGGTCCTCTGACAGCACCGCAAGTAAAATTTTCGTAAATGCAGTTTAAATTATATATTTAAGTGAGTTTTTACTTTAACAATAGTAAAGTGTCATTTCTGTCTGAAGCTATCCATCATTGTTGTAAATCGTTATCAATGACCTAGTACGTTATGACGCGACAAGAAAAGACCGAAGTATAATCTTATTTTATCAAATACTTATACAAATATAATGCTAGTCATTTTGCCCGAAAGATTAAAATCAGCAGAATATTGATCTTATATCCATGAGTGGAAGCGTCGATTGACCATTCGAAATTAACATATATTTACGAATTAAAATCTTGTTACTAATATTATTGGTTGACGGGGGATAGCTTGGGTTGTGATATAATAATAATATCATTTATATCAGACTCATCATATGATTACATCCATATTTGTTACTGCAAATACAAGTTTAAGTTTAATATAATAAAAAAGGTGTGTGTGCGATTCACACACGATAGAAGTGAAACTTCAGTAAATCGACAAAAGAATGAGATGAATGTATATAACAAAGGTAGGATAATTACAAAGTTTATTTGTTTAAAAACGAATTTATTATTTATCACAACAAGATATAAAAATACTCACAAACACTGTTAAATAATAACACATCACGCTGACTTCTTACTAAAAAGCTGTAATACGCAGCCGCATACAGTGTACAGTAGTATTAGCTCACGTACTTTTCACATATACTAACACACGTTAAATGCTCAAATACAAGCAGGTATTAAACAGTGTGCAATGTACATACACACCGAAATTTGCTCTCTCGCTCTGGCTCATTAATTTTTGTATTTGTGTCTCTTCTCTTACCTGTCGTTTTTTCCGTTGCGTCCGGTTTGAAATCACAAGGATTCTATAGAAGTTTCACTTCAATAATATTAAAAAATAATAATAAAAATGTATAAATAAAAACACCGTACACACAATGTAACAGTAAGTGCCGGGTGCGGGTGGACCCCCGAGGATGGAAATTCACTATACGACTGCATGTAGCCGTATCCAGCGAGCCAGCATCGGGGAGGCCCGCCGGTCCACCAGCGCGCGCAGTATGCTGTTGATTATTATGTATATATGTTGTTGATATATTCTCACAGTAAGGCTTTCTAGTAGGAAAATAGAATTACTGACTTCTCCAACTTTTAAATCGCAAATAAGTTACAATGTGTCATAGTCTTTAATGACTTCCATCGTGAACAATTTCATTCTTATTAATGGTATATTTACTGACTAATTTACTTGCGAATTAATGTATTGTCCTAACTTTAATGGTTTAGACAACACAATGACGTCCTAATCTCTATACGTGTCGTGATTTTGTGAGTGTAATTTTTATACAAAAGAAATAAAAAAACACTATAGCAACCAAGATATTACGTTCATACTTCAAACGTAAAAACGACATGCTATTCATATTCTATTCATTCTATTATCGCTCCTCATGTTGTAAGACTATATATTACAAATATTAAATAATTATATTTCAATATTGCTACAATTATTCAAAGTTCGTCTCCTGATACAATTAACAACAGGATTTATCTATATTCTAACCACTAATAAATTTTATTTATGTAACACAGTTATCAAATAACTCTATTAGAAAAGAAAATACATTAAAAGAAAAATAATAAATCGGATGTGTTTCTTGAGGAATAACAACAAAATTTTATGTTAAATACTGTTACAGCTTAAAGAATTAGACTATTGATGATTCATAAAATAACTAAAAATTCGACAATGCTTTTATGTGTAAAAGGAAAACAACTTTTAATAATTAAGAATGTATGCCAAGCGACAGTACCTTTTGTATTTATTCTCGTATATCAGAGTTTATGGTTATTGTATGAATTTAAATCATAATGTACACTTTTTGAATTGCCGTTTTATTTATTTATTTACATTTGTGGGTAATAAACAGTCTGATGAGTAATATAATGATAATAAAAAGAAAGAGCATATTGAACCTACAACGCTTTATCAAATAGATACAAGTTACACTATTCGTAATTTTGATAAAACTAAATTACGTAATATTATACATATATTTGAAAAGACAGAAAAATGGAACAACAATAAATAAAAAAGTAAAATGAACACATCTATAAAAGCTAAAATTAAGATATGGAAAAGAAAACACGATGACAAATAAAAATATTGAAATATTATTTACTGAAACGTTTCCGATATACACGTGTGCGTTCGTGAATCATGATATCTCGGTTGTATGATTCACAAACGAATATATGTATGAATAGCTTAGAATAGTTTAGCTAGGTCAGATCGGGATTTCAGGTAACAGCCCAAACCGAGGTGTGCCGTGAACCCTTGAGCATGTTACCTAAATAAAATCGGCTGAGTGCCTTAAGCGCTCGCCTTAGTAGAAGTTGTAAAGACCTTGCCAGATCAAAAGGCAGTTCGAGAAAAAAAATTACTGAATGTTGTTTCAATAGTCATATATTACATTGATATAGGATGTTTAGTTGTCCTGTTCAATTTAAAAGCTCAATAGTAAAATATGACTTATGAGAGGA
>MU159110.1:332648-363521 GCA_015888305.1 Antheraea pernyi | reverse complement strand
AAACGCTAAAAATCTTAAAAAACCTAATATCTGATTGTAGCGAAACTTATCGGGCCAATTTTGACTCGAAACTATACTATATATAGCAGACCCGGCCACGCGTTGCTCTGGCTAAGGTTCATTATAGTAAACAATTTAGGATAGGTAGGAGAACATCAGTCACGGGGACTACCATGCTTTTTTACATAGATGGCATTTGTAAAAAAATATGGTGACCTCCATGACAGATTTTTTACTACCATAACCCCTTAGTACAATGAAATTATTATTTACGACTCCCTGTCGAGTATTGACTACGCAGCTCAATTACTCATTTTCCACGAGATCTCGGAGATCTCGGCGTACGAAGAAACCGCCCGAAATCCTCTTCTAGGTTCCGTTACGGCAATTCATAGATTTCCAGCCATCGCGGCTACACTACAACGGCTCGCTCGGACAGCCGTTCAAAATAAATAACTCATATAAGATAGAGTAAATCGCGTATTTACGTCTATCTTCCCCTAAAAACGACCGTTCAATAATAATAATTTTTGTTATGTCTATTTTTAGATTTGGGCGCCGTCGCCGTTAAGTAAATTTAAATTCGATCTTATTAAATGCGTTTTGCGCCCGCGCTTTTGTTATCGATCCTTTTTAGCTCCCGCACACATCGCGGTTCTCAGTAATATCTCGAGCCTAGGTCGTCCCCGCGCGGAGCCCTCGTTATATTATTATCGCGATACAGTGACTCACCTACATCACTTGAACACGCATATGAGATCATCTCTCTCACACACGTGCAGATATATATATACACATGGTGGGAGGGTTTTGTTTTTTTTTTTCCCTCATCGAACTGAATCGAATAGTTTAAGTTCGTTTCAATCCGATATACACGTATTCATTTGTGGATCATGCAATTTCGATTGTATGGTTCACAAATGTATATATGTATGAATAGCTTAGAATAGTTAGCTAGGACAGACGCGTCTTTTTCCAGGTAACAGCCCAAGCCGAGGTGTGCGTGCACCCTTGTGTATGTTACCTAAAACCCAAATCGGTTGTGTGCTTTAAGCGCCAACCTTAGTAGTCCGGTGAAGCTGTGAAGACCCTGCCGGGTCAATAGCGTAGTCAGTTCGAGAAAAAAAAAACCAAATGAAACCTCGCGAATCATTAAAGACTAACTCGTAGCAATTTTGTAACTTATTTCTTCCCCGTTAATATATTCATGATACTGATGTATCTTCGCAGATAGATAAACTAGATTTTGTACAAGATCGGTATGATATATAACCTGTAAACAATCACAAAACTAACCATCCCAGGTTTAGGCTCGAGAAGACCAGTAACAGTTTTTTCGGTAATAGTGTTAAGTTTTATAATAAGATCCCAAGGCACATTACTTATTTGCCAATTAGGCACCATATTAAGTGAGTTTTCAAGTCAAAAAGCTATTCATTATTAATTGATGGATTAGTGATGTCTGGAAATAATACCATCTCTGTACATCAGCTAAAAACGACTGTGCCTACAGTGCCTTATTATAAAAATATACAAAATAAAAAGATAAAACCAGGTCGAGTTTCTAGCCGGTTCTTCTCGGTAACTGGATTTTTCCGAACCCGTGGTAGTTTCGACGTTCGTAAACGCCTTCTCAGGGCCTAAATGGAATAAAGTATTTTGATTTTGATTCTATAATACCCAACAGGAGGAGAGGGGAGAGGATGTGGGCCTCCGGCGCTCTCACTGACCGAACGAAACGCAACAATGCAAGAACTGTTACTTCACGTCGGTTTTCTATGAGAGGGTGGTACTACCCCGGACGAGCCGACCCATTCATGCTGAAACCAGTAATAGTTTCAGCGTGGCTCTAACAATTCCAAATCTCGATTCTAATTCTACTTCTATTAATGGTGTCAATTATTGCACTGTTTTGTATCGTATTGCAATCTGTAACAATGAAATGGATATTCGTTGTTAGGTACCGTGACTTTGAGTGTGAGCCACGTTTATCGGTTGTTGCATGAAGTCTACTTATTTGCACATTGCGATAACACCAGTCTTACATTTTCATTATAAATAACTAGTTTCTGCCCGCGACTTCGTCCGCGTGGAATACTTACTTTGGGCTAACGCTAACACGCAGCGGAAGCTCTCAAAGGGAATAAAAGTGCAATTTTGAAACATTCTTCATTGGTGCTCCTTATAGCTTTCCTTGATAAATGAGCTATTTTTTTTTATCTCATAGCAGGCAAACGAAAATATGGGCCACCTGATGTTAAGTGATCACCATCGTCCATAGACACTAACAACTCCAGGGGAGTCGAGAGTGCGTTGTCAGCCTGTATTTGGGGAAAAGGAAGGGAGGGGCAGAGGAGGAAATGTTGGCTTTCGGCGCTCTCACTGACCGAAAGAAACGCAACAATGCAAGCACTGTTACTTCACGTCGGTTTTCTATGAGAGGGTGCTACTAACCCGGACGAGCCGACACATTCATGCTGAAACCAATAATAGCTTCAGCGTGGCTCTACCACCTACCAGGCTCTAGTTCCAGAGATTAGCGCGTTTAACCAAACAAACAAATCCTCCAGCTTTAGAATATAGATAATTACAATAGTTGAATAATCGACCGCTTAATAATTATGTCTCAATATTAATAGTTGTAATAATAAACACCTTTGTTTACGTTTGTTGAAATACTTACGATTGTAATAAAATTGATCGACCTATATAAAGTTCAAGTTCAAGACACAATGATGCTGGAATACCTGTAAGTTTATTAACAGCTTCATTTATTTAACTCGACCGCATGGAATTATTATTGCAATTCGATTATTTTAATTGTCTATTTAATATTCATAGTTGTGCAATAATTCACTCAATCGCACTCAACGTATTTCACAATGAGTAGGCAAGTGAAGATAAAATACATATAAATGAAATTATAGTGTTTATTGTTTGTCCGCGTAAAATTTCATGACGATCCGATCTATAATAAAAACGTAAAAAACTCACATTCGCATTTATAATTTTAATATTTATTATATAATATGAATAATATTTAATATCTATATGTTAATACGTGAAGCCCAAAGTTTGTATCCCTTTTTGAGAGAAATGCGCGAACGGATGAACGTGAAACTTGGCATAATTAAAGTTTATATGGAGGAGAAGTGCAGAAAGCTATTTATTTTATATAAAATGCATTAGACGTACATTAATTTAATTAAAATATGCATTACTCAGACTAATGCTTCAATTTTACACAACATATACACACATGTAAATAAAAAAGACATTTTGACATCCGTCAATAAAGAACTTCAAAAAAGGTTGCGAAAGAGGTTGCAATGCTCGACTGTATGTATTATTTTACTCTTACGTACCAATTACCCTTTTCCATTCTACATTCAACAATGATATTAACCCTAATAAAATTCAAACTTTAAAAAATCAATGAACTAGGGTCGAATGTCGACCACTGGGTGCCCACTAGTATAACATTAAAATATCGATATCTCATGACGATGAGTCGAGCAGTACAAAATTTGAAGTTCTGCAGCGCCATCTAGTAACAAGTTATGATATAAAGAATCACATAAGAACCTGTAAGAGTCTTCCATGGTAAGAATTCGCAATGCTATTTTCACGGTGTTCGACCAAATGGTGCAGGAAATTATCGATTTCATATATACACAACGTTCATTTCTTTCCCTTCCGATGTTTTCTGACTATTATATTTAATTGTTGTATCTCCTTCTCCAATAAAAAAGGAACGTCAGTTTTTTAACCAACTTAAAAAAATAGGAGTTCTCATTTAGGTTCTATTTTTTTCTTCTACATTTATTACCTCAGAACTTCTTCAATTATAATGCTGTTTGAATGTTTCTTTTTTAATGAAATATTTAATAAGAAATCTATATGAATTGAGATATTGATAGGATTTTGACGGTCTAAAACTAGATGAATTAGGTAGGATTAGGGCTAAGTTAGGCAGAGTTAGGAATAGGGCTAGGATAGTGGGTAGGATAGGCTAGAATATATACGTAGTGTTAGGATTTATATTAGTTCAGGCACGGAGGGGATAACCTCGGTAAAAAATCAGTCAAGGTTGGCGGTGAAGGCGGCGACTCCTCCATTGCCCGGCCGAACCAGGGGGAAGGCGTAGGGTAACTGACCTTCCATTGCACTGGTTTGGTAATCTGGGAGGCAGTTAGAGAACCGGGCTGCCTCAGTCGATGTGGCCAGTGACCTGCCGCTGGGGGATATCTCGGGGTATGTTTACTTAACCCCATGACACTCCCATTAGAGCGTTGAATGGTTCATCGTGAAGATTTTTAGTCGGTAGGAGTCTTTGACACTACCCACGCTCTCCCGAGCCTCTGGGTGTCCAATGTAGGATTTAAAATAGGAAAAAGGTAGTTACCTAAACAGGAAATATAAATGAATTGAGATATTGATAGCCTTATGACAATTCAAGACAAGGTACCTAACTACAGTCAAGAGCGTTTTGATGCATTGGCGTTTTAAAATCTGTTTCATATTTTATTAAAATAATCGTTAAAATTAACTCCAAATTTGACTGTGAACTGACCAAAGACGTAATGCATCACCTTACGCCTTATCCACTCTGAATACGTTGTTACAACCAGTTGTCAATTTGAAACAATTTACGTCTCCGATATTACTAATTCAGTATCTCGGTTGGTTCTCGATTTAAGGTCATGTGAATTATTTTAATAATGTAAAGTATAATCAAAACGGAACTTTGAAGAACGCGAATTTGAATAATTTTTATATTTGTGCACATATGATTTGTATTAATGTTTGAATATGTCTCTACAGTTTCGAGTTTTATAATGGATTCATACGAGATGATATATTATAAATTGCTAAGATATACATATACATATTTATATATTATTATAACACAAATTTTATTTTTTATTAGCTGATACCTGCGCAATCGTTTGCGGTGTTTGTTATTCTGGCAATATCTTTTATGTACCTACAGAGGAAAAAATATAAGCACCAAACAGTTTGTCCCATTTCTCTACTACAAAAAAAACACATCGCTAAACTCATGCTCATCAAAATCGGAGTTTTTTTAAACTTTAATACGTCATTATTAAATCAAGCTACGGTGATGTTTTTTAGATAAGGACTAAGTGTCTAATAATTAAAACTGAAAAAAAATTGTCCGAAAAGTATTCAGTAGTTTTTACGTGATGCGCGCACAATGGCAGACTTCTGTCATTCTATTTATAGGTATAGATAATTAAATTCTCATGCTACTACTTGTTCTATAGGATAAATCATCGTTATTTACTACAGTTATCAATATTTACGTTTATCACGAGAGGATATCACAAGCCTATAGTAATTCATCATCAACAAATTAACAATTAACAATAAAACTCGAAACAAAATAGCCGTATGTTAGTCATCATTTTGCCGGCCATAATGGGATTAAAAAATAAAAACGACTCCATGCAAAAACTAAGTTGTGGTTCTTTTACAGGTGTAGTGCAGTGATTAGTTACGAAAACTAAAAAAACTTTATGCAGATTTATGCAATAATCGAGCGATGTCTTATTGTGCAGGGATACGATAAGGCTGAGGCCACACAATAGTGTCAAGACCAAACCTGTTTATTTAAGCCCTGTATTGTAAAATGCAATGTAATATATTATCCTTACATAGTATGTTTATTAACGTATAAATGGTAGCATACTTGAATTCGATCTGAATATATTTATAATCAGACATATCGTTTGTAAAGAATGCATGACATATTTTTCGTAAAATTATTGTTTCCTGTTTTTTATATTACAATGGTAGCAAACAAGCACACGGACCACCTGATGTTAAGCAGTCACCGAAACCTATGGACGCTTGCAATATCAGAGGTGTTACATGCGCGTTGCCGACCCTTAAATAGGAGCTTCGGGCTAACTACTAAGATTCTAGATAGACACGGACAGCGTAATAATAATATTCGGAGTGCGTAAAATAGAATGTTTATTCATAACTCCATATATGGCATTTACAAAGACGCGATCGTTCATTTGTTTGAACGACATTTTATTTACAATATATACAAAAGTTTCAGCCAGTCTGCCAAAGAGGTTGACATACTCGGTACCTACAAACCTATTATTTTGCTCTTGAAGAACTCCATACTGTAGTACCCAAGAAAAACCTTAGCAGGAAGCTCATTCCACAATCGGAGCGTTCGATATATCTATGAGCATATTTTCAAGGATATATTAGAAATACCTGTCACACATATACACAGTGTTATATAATGTTACACAATATTCTTAAATGTGAAGAATAAAATAGCTTTTTTCCAGTAAAATGTACTGGACTACGCATTATGACGAAGTTTAAATACCTCAGAGGTTGACTACAAATTGACCAATGGATGAATGAATGAATGAACGAATGAATACTTTATGGCGCTCTTTAATTTTTACACTGGCGAGTTTAATGCCACTGGAACGAAACGTATTGTGACAGGTGATCTGAAATAGCATTTTCATATATATATATTTTCTATTTTTCTAAAGTTTTAGATTTGTATAAATATAAACAAGACTTATAAATTAGTTCGCCAAAGAAGTTTCACTTCTGACATGTGTTCTTTGTATGCACGCACTTTTTTTTTATTGAGTCCATATTAATTAGCAAGTTATCTCAAACGTCGCTTCAGCCACAAAGCATTTAATTCCAGTTAACAGGTGACATTGTTATTAAAAATAAAGGTTATTTTACCCAGTTTAGTTATAAAAGACGCAAATGATGAACGAATGGATGACTAGGTGGAATGGATGATATACACAGGAATGCACAGTATTGGCACTCCAATGCTATCCACTTGCGAGCAGTTTCGTGCGCTATACAACGCCTGTGAAATTCACTTTTTAAGGTTCACTATACAGCGTTTTACTAATACAGTTAGTAGGTAAGCTGCGTGCAATATGCACAACGCTCTGCGCATAGAGTATTATAATTCATCAGGACGTGTTTAGGATTACTTCACTACAAGAGTGCATTGTATATCAAACTGACTTCTACACCGTCATACTTTCAGATAGGTCGCGAATTGCATGTATCAGGCAACAGTCCAAGCCGAGGTGTGCCGTGCACCCTTGAGCTAGTTGTCAAATAAATTCAGCTGAGTGCCTTAAGCGCTCGCCTTAGTAGTCCGGTGAAGCTGTTAAGACCTTGCTAGGTTATATTGCTTTTATTGTGCGCAGGTGAAGTGGATCGGAAATAAAACCACGGAGCATGGATTCTGACTTGCCACAAAAACTCCCAGGAAAGTTCTAACAAGATGGCCACCATCTTGTTAGTTCATTGAAATTATATCAAGAAACTTGTAATATCGATACTCGCTTGGCAATGGCAGTAATAGTCTACTAGAAGACTGGCTGCCAAAATAACATAGAAGAAGAAGAACCGTCACTTAAAAACAAGACTCGAATCGCGCACACATGTTATATTTTAAAACGCAATTAAATAGTATTGAGTCCATATTAATTAGCAAGTTATCCCAAACGCCGCTTCAGCCACAACGCTTTTAATTCCAGTTAACCAGCGACATTGTTATTAAATATAAAGGTTATTTTACCCGGTTTAGTTATAAAAGACGCAAATAATGAACGAATGGATGACTAGGATATACACAGGAATGCACAGTGTTGGCACTCCAATGCTATCCACTTACAAGCGGTTTCGTGTACTATACAACGCCCGTGAAATTCACTTTTTAAGGTTCACTATAATTTATATAACGTACTCTGTGCACTATACAACGTTTTACTAATACAGTTAGTAGGTGCAATATGCTTAATCGCAACGCTCTGCGCATAGAGTATCATAATTCATCAGGACGTGTTTAGGATTACTTCACTAAAAGAGTGCATTGTATATCAAACTAACTACACCGTCATACTTTCAGATAGGTCGCAAATTGCATGTATCAGGCAACAGTCAAAGCCGAGGTGTGCCGTGCACTCTTGAGCTAGTTGTCAAATAAAATCAGCTGAGTGCCTTAAGCGCTCACCTTAGTAGTCCGGTGAAGCTGTTAAGACCTTGCTAGGTTATACTTCTTTTGGCGCGTTAGGGAAAAATGATGAGAGTAATTTTGTAAGATGCGCGCGCATACCTTCACGAAAAACCGACACCCTAAAGTTAGCTATAGTCAACATTTTGTTTCTTTGTATTTGTATTTCTTTAAACTAACACTTTCAATGTATTAAATTTCTTTTTTCTATTGTTAGTGTCGTTTTTTCTACAAACGTAGAATAAGGAGAAAAATATAATTTTTGTAAAGATTTTTATCTTGTTACGCCAAAGAAATATAACTTCTAACGCTACACGCATAAGTACAACATAGACTTTTTTGTTTAGTTAGATTGTTCCTTTTTTATTTGTTGATTTACGGTTAATTAAAAGAACAATAAACTGCTATAATTAATTTAATGATTTTATTTATACTAAACTGAGATATTACTAACAACGTACTTGTTATATTTACATAAAAATGATTTAAATAATATTGTTTTTATTATAAATATAAATACTATTTTATACATAAAGTAAATCTAAAATAAACAAATATTTTAGAAATTATACAAACATTACAAAAAACTGGTTTTATTTATAATATGTACATATCTTTATTTGCCCCACACACTCTAGTTCCGGCTAGCAGTGAGTTCCTAATTATTATAAAACGAATAAAACGTTCTATATTATCAACACGTGAGTACGTTCAACATATTCCCGCCGAATGTTATCCGCCATATTTATTTACCTATTAGCGCGGTGTCGTCACATCCGTCTATGACGTTCAGAAATTATCTTTTTAATAATAAACACTATTAACGAGTATTTCCCTAAAATCTGGTATATATTAGGTTTTAACTGTACACCAATTGCAAATAGTTCACGGGAACAAGATACAAGCGTTGTGCGTGGAGTTTATGGAATAATTGTGGTTTGCTTAAGTTAGCTATAGTCAACATTTTGTTTCTTTGTATTTGTTGTTTGTATTTCTTTGAATTAACACTTTCAATGTATTAAATACCTTTTTTCTATTGTTAGTGTCGTTTTATAAAATATAATTTTTATCTTGTTACGCCAAAGAAGTGTAACTTCTAACGCGTGTACATAAGTACAACACACACTTTTTTGTTTAGTTAGATTGTCCCTTATTTATTTGTTGATTTACAGTTAATTAAAGTAACAATAAAGTACTATAATTAATTTAATGATTTTATTTAAACTAAACTGAGATATGACTAACAACGTACTTGTTATATTTACATAAAAATGATCTAAAATATAGTTTTTATTATAAATATAAATACTATTTTATACATATAGCAAATCTAAAACAAACAAATATTTTAGAAATTATACAAACATTACAAAAAACTGGTTTTATATATTTATAATGTGTACATATCTTTATTTGCCCCACACACTCTAGTTCCGGCTAGCAGTGAGTTCCTAATTATTATAAAACGAATAAAACGTTCTATATTATCAACACGTGAGTACGTTCAACATATTCCCGCCGAATGTTATCCGCCATATTTATTTACCTATTAGCGCGGTGTCGTCACATCCGTCTATGACGTTCAGAAATTATCTTTTTAATAATAAACACTATTAACGAGTATTTCCCTAAAATCTGGTATATATTAGGTTTTAACTGTACACCAATTGCAAATAGTTCACGGGAACAAGATACAAGCGTTGTGCGTGGAGTTTATGGAATAATTGTGGTTTGCTTAGTGTCTGTAATGTCAATTGAATGTCATTTGTTTACTGAGATATTATTTCAAACGTCTACAGGTCCCTATTATTGCACTACATGGTTTACCTCAAAATATTTTCTTTCACTATCAATAATTCCATGCAATTGCTAAAAATCCATGCTGATAACTTTATGCACATACTGAAGATGTAAACAGCGGATTTCAATATAATAAGTTGACTTCTTGCGTTAAACAATCAATGACCACAGATTATGTCTTTAACGCAAGTAAGGCGTAGTAGATAATCTCGTCGCTAACACCGTACTGAATGTTAAGAGTTCGAATTACAGAAAGGATAATTTATCTGCGATCTTATTATCCTTCTGAGTATGTATGTATGTATGTATGTGATGGATTGTATGTTTCTTAAATGCCTCACGACAAAGTGCTCTAAAACTAATATGGGAAATGTCATTAAAAATAAATCAGTAAAACCCCGGGAAGAAGTGTGTGAAAAAATGACAAAGTTTGTGTTTTCAATATTTACTAGAATAAAGATTATATTAGGGTTGCCATCATTTTTTCAGCTGATTTTAACATATTTTAGAGCATTTTATAACAGGGTGATATAATTTTTTCTGAATTTACTTTTTTTTTAACAAGATCAACAAAATATAGTATGCGGACCCGAATTTCAGTACCTATTATAATAGTTTATGTATTACAGTGCGGTTGTAAACCCTAATCTCAGTAAGATAACACTGGGTATTGGAACCAGCGTTTTTCTAAAATGAGTAGGGTCATATCAATTTTTAACGTATATATAGTAGTTTAAGTAGTACCTATATTTTCTACATATAGATATAAATAATATAATAGAAATGGATGAAATTGAAATACCTCTTGTTTATCTGAGATGTTCTGCAAAACGACTGAACAAAATATTTTCTTTCACTATCAATAATTCCATGCAATTGCTAAAAATCCATGCTGATAACTTTATGCACATACTGAAGATGTAAACAGCGGATTTCGATATAATAAGTTGACTTCTTGCGTTAAACAATCAATGACCACAGATTATGTCTTTAACGCAAGTAAGGCGTAGTGGTTAAACTCGCCGCTAACATCGTATTGAGTGTTAAGAGTTCGAATCCCAGAAAGGATAATTTATCTGCGATCTTATTATCATTCTGAGTATGTATGTGGTAAGTGATGGATTGTATGTTTCTTAAATGCCTCACGACAAAGTGCTCTAAAACTAATATGGGAAATTTCATTAAAAATAAATCAGTAAAACCCCGAGAAGAAGTGTGTGAAAAAATTACAAAGGTTGTGGTTTCAATATTTACTAGAATAAACGATTAGATTAGGGTTGCCATCATTTTTTCAGCTGGTTTTAACATATTTTAGAAGCATGTTATAACAGGGTGATATAATTTATCCCGAATTTCTAATTTTTTTTAACATACAACAAAATATAGTACGTGGACCCCAATTTTAGTACATATTACAATAGTTTATGTATTACAGTGCGGTTGTGAACCCTAATCTCAGTAAGATAACACTGGGTATTCGAACCACCGTTTTTCTAAAATGAGTAGGGTCATATCAATTTTTAACGGATATATAGGATATAAATAATATAATAGAAATGGATGAAATACCTCTTGTTTATCTGAGATGCTCTGTAAAACGACTGAATCAATTACGACGAGTTATTACTGTAAGATAAAGGAGTTTTCGAAGTTTATCGATACTACATATCCTTACACTTTGCCATAGCGCTAAGTAGTATGGATAGAATTGACAAAGATAACTTAAATCTGATAAAAAATGTAGGAGTTAAGTCGTAATGACAGAATTAATTAATGAAGTCAGATGAAGCCACTCGAGCTAGTTAAACAAATGAGAATTATATTCGTCTTGAACTCTGTTGAGAGCAAATGCAATCTAACACGTATAAGTTTTATATTTATAACATCCTTAATGAATCTATTTGAATATACTGATATTTACTAAGAAGTAATATTAACAACTTCTCATACGATATAACAGGATGTAAACATTACAAAATACTGTTTTATTGACCGTTGTTGTTTTAAAAAAATGACAGAAATTATCTCCATACATGACAGTTCCATTAGTGCTTCATACGACGATAAATCTTCTCTGCGATTATCTATGAACTAAATCGATAATCGAACGCCGTGATATTTCGTTGACCTTGAACACTTTTACTCGATAATTTAACCCGGATAAGTGCTGCCGGTAACACTTAAGCTCGGCACGACTTGCACGGAACAACGGAGCATCTGTTCGCATTAATTAGCAGAAAAACATATCCGTATTATTTTTATTGTATAAATCATGTCTTATTTATTTGATAACGTTCAAACGAAATTTTAGAGAAAAATGATTTTATTTTCTATATCGTCTATTTTGCACTTGTGTCGACAAAAATCATATGGACTTAATAAGCACACAATTACACTATAGTTATACCTTATAATTTCGTAGTTGGAGTTCATTTGAACATCTCTGGCGTTTCTGGTGACTCTTCTATGCCTGATGGTAAGCACAGCACAATCCAAAAACGATGGAGACCACCAAGAAACGAACTATCCATCGACGGTCGCCGCTGTGATCCCGGCCTGCGTAAATGTGTCTTCACGTTACGCTTGAAGGACCCCATGTCAGAGGAAGGAGGGAACACGCTGACCGGAAGATTGTTCCACAGCTTCACG
This sequence comes from Antheraea pernyi, assembly GCA_015888305.1. Classification (NCBI taxonomy): domain Eukaryota; kingdom Metazoa; phylum Arthropoda; class Insecta; order Lepidoptera; family Saturniidae; genus Antheraea; species Antheraea pernyi. The sequence goes on along the minus strand of MU159110.1, from coordinate 351,022 downwards.
GTACGGTAAAGATAAGATGTTGCGAACTTTTTAGTTCGTGTCCAGTTAGGATTTACCGTAGAACCGACGATCTCCGAACCGAAGGCTCCGAAGACTAACGCGCGTGTTTTTGTTGTGAAAAGGAGAGGAAGGGATTAAATTGAATAACTCTTCAGAACACTCGCCCTAATACAGACGCTCAATGAGGCAATGTTCTCTGCGCAACTGCAGCTACTCTATAAATTCTGTAATGTCTGCATCATTAACAATACATAACAATAGTAGGTGATAGTGCCACGCTGAAGCTATTACTCGTTTCATCATGAATGGGTCTGCTGGCCCGGGGTAGTACCACCCTCTCACAGAAAATCGACGTGAAGTAACAGTGCTTGCATTGTTGCGTTTCGTTCGGTCAGTGAGAGCGCCGGAGACTCACCTACCCTCCCCTTCCCCTTCCCTTCCTCCCCCCCAAAACAGGCTGGCAACGCACTTGCGACTTCCTTGGTGTTGCTAGTGTCAATGGACGGTGGTCATCACTTACATCAGGTGACCAACCTGTTCGTTTGCCTCCTGATATAAAAAAAAATGCGAACAGCTCGTCTCTGTAACCTGTCTAGGACATCCAGTACGTTTTTGGGGAACCGTCCCAGAGGTGCGAACAGTAATTAGTAACAGCGACAGTCAGCCCTTTTGTGCATACCGTTTCCACGTTCACTTTCAAATGAAATGAAACATTTGTATGTTTCTACATAATTATATCAAATATTAAAAACCTATTTTTGATAATTGATTTAGGACAAGAATCGAGTGTAGACTATTCTCCATAAATATTGCTACTGTTTAATCTTTCAGCCTGTATTTACGCTTGAAGGACCCCATGTCAGAGGAAGGAGGGAACACACTGACCGGAAGATTGTTCCACAGCTTCACGGTACGGCAAAGATAAGATGTTGCGAACTTTTTAGTTCGTGTCCTAACCGATTTACCGATTTACCGTAGAACCGAAGACTCCGAAGACCAACGCGCGTGTTTTTGTTGTGAAAAGGAGAGGAAGGGATTAAATTGAATAACTCTTCAGAACACTCGCCATAATACAGACGGTAGAACACGCTCAATGAGGCAATGTTCTCTACGCAACTGCAGCTACTCTATAAACTGTTCGTTTGCCTCCTGATATAAAAAAAAATGCGAACAGCTCGTCTCTGTAACCTGTCTAGGACATCCAGTACGTTTTTGGGGAACCGTCCCAGAGGTGCGAACAGTAATTAGTAACAGCGACAATCAGCCCTTTTGTGCATGCCGTTTCCGCGTTCACTTTGACACAAATGAATCAACGGTCATTGACACCGTGCTTTAACATAGAAGCGTAGAGGATTGCGTATAACATCTGTATGTTTCTACATAATTAGATCAAATATTAAGAACCTATTTTTAAAATTGATTTAGGACGAGAATCGAGTGCCGACTATTCTCCATAAATATTGCTACTGTTTAATCTTTCAGCCTGTATACGTACTTACCGAATGTGCGGCCGACCGATCCGTTCCCGGATCGTACATACTCATTTATGTTGAAAGTATCTAAACACAAAATTATAAATGTTCCATGTAGTTTCTTCTTGTAACGTTAAAGTATATTTTTATTATATATCGTGGTATAATTTCTACAATTTGTTTATCATAGCCGTTGTTCATTACTTCAAGATTTTTTTCGGGGGCCAGTGTTAAAAAACTGAACACTAATTAACACATTCCATTATATGTAATTGAGACGATGTATTAAAGGCCATTCCGATTTATTATTCATTAGTTTTTTTTTTGCATTTACTATACCAATTTATGTTCTACATGTCCTACACGCGGGTCGTTTCTATTCGTTGGCAACCTTAGGCTATTAATAACATTTTAAAATCGGTCACGCATGTTCTTATGTAAGTTCCGCTATGTATTGCGAACGCTACTTGCCATATAAAGTATGTCTTTCTCTAACCCTGAACCAGATGAAGTGGTTACGGAACCGAGCGTGATTCATTTGTCATTATTTTCGCACGTAGTGTCTGGAAATTGAATATTGAATATAACATTAACATTGATTGTTAGTCTAATTAAAGTATAATATGTGATATTCATTATAAATATATATACATACTAGATGTGATTAAAGATATGCTTTATAATTGAAGAGAAATATGAGAATATATATCTGTCTCTCTGTCCATTTGTTTGGACACGCATCACTGCTAAAATACTATGTTCGTGAGAAAAAATCATAAAACATATCCCCGAGTAACATTTAGTCTTTGTTTGAATAAAATCCGTCCACTTTATCAAAAGCCATTGTAATTTGAATGACGGATCGACATAAGTACGAGAAAAAGTATCTAGGTGGGTAAATGCAATTCAATCTCTACAAAAATAGGTTATTATATAATGTAATCTATACCAATCTATACTTAATATATAAAGCTGATTGTTTGTTTGGTTGAACGCGCTAATGTCAGGAACTTCTGGTCCGATTTGAAAAAATCTTTCGGTTTTAGATAGCCCATTTACCGAGGAAGGCTTTAGGCTATATATATATAGGCTGTATTACGCTAAGACCAATAGGAGTGGAGCGCCAATGAATAATGTTTCAAAATCGGACATTTTTTCGTTTTGATTGCTTTCTCTGCGTGTTAGCGTTAGTATTATATACGTTGCCATGGTAACGTGGTAAGTTTCTATCGCAAACATTTTCAAAGATTATTTTGTGTTCCTATTTAAAAAAAATATTCTACGTTAGTTTTGTTTCAATTTTTTTAATTTGCAATCTATTACGTATTATAAAAATAAAGTGTGTGTATGTAAAAATAAACAATAACTTTTTGGGTAATGGACATAGCTACAAATAACAAAAAAAAATGTTTTTATATATGGTCGAGATTTATATATTACTAGCAGGCCCCACAAACTTTGTCCCGCCCTGATTATTAAAAAATCCTTGACAAAATATATATACCAAAACGTTCCTCGTGAATTACTTTATCCACTGGTGAAAACCGCATGAAAATCCGTTCAGTAGTTTTTGAGTTTGTCGCGAACAGAGAGACGCGGTAGGGAACTGTGTTTTATACTATGTAATGATTATATTTGGCTGTTTATTTGTTTGTTCCGGGTAATTTCCAAAACGGCTGGACCTATTTTAACGGGAATTTTAACAGCAGATAGCCGAAATTATAGCGGTTGCCAATTGACATATTCTATTTTATTTATCCGCGGCTTCGTCCGCATTGCTATGTCCAAAATGGTTGGACCGATTTTCAAGGGATATTCACTAGCACTAGCAGACCTCATAAAAAGTAATTTAGGTTTTTTATTCGCCTTCGGCCACAGTGGCATATCCGAAATGCTTGAACTAATTTTGGTGAAAAGGGCATGAAAATCCGTTCTGTAGTTTTTGACTTTATCGCAAAGAGATAAACACACAAACCAGAGGACTTTGTTTTACACTATGCAGTGATGAACTGTTACCTGTGCATTTGTTCGTGCGAAATTGATGAAAAATAATTTGTTTATTGTAAACAAGCGCGTGAGACGTGCGCTGTACTGGACTCCAAAAATAAATGTATGTAATTTGAATTATATTATTATTTTGGTTAATCTGGCGGCCATTTTGTATTATTTACCGTGTTTGTATCTACATAACTCAGAGATTATAGCAACGTATAAGAATAACACAATTATATCGACAATACGGGCATGTTATATCTATAAGAATAATAAACAATTTAACACTTAATGTGTTCGATAATGTATAGCTTAAAACTTTCATTACTTTTTTATTAGAGTTAGTGAGTACTGAGGGTGGTATATAGTACGTTAAAGTTCCCGGTATGTTGCTGATGATAAATCCCATCCCATACGATATACTATTCGTATTCACATATCTAATGTACACGTTACATGTTATAGTAGATGGCGTGCGTGTCATAGTTATAAATATTTTTGAAAAAGCATTTCTGTAATGTACACATCTACTTACAATTTTACATTTCTATAATACACTTTTAAAGAACGTTTGGGGAGCCGCGGGCGACAGCTAGTATATAAATCTAAGACACATTAAACGAAAGACTGATTATAAAGACAGTTAGTTTATAAATAAAAATCAATTATCGAATGTATACCAGTTGCTAGGTAAGTCACTTACAGTATTCTAAGAGATGACAGTTCATGGTCACATTTAACATATAAAATAATAATATCAAAACAAATACTAATAAACAACAAAGAGAACCTAAGTTGAAGTTTGTTCTTTCAAAAGTACAAACACAAACGTAATAAACCTATGTGCAATGACTGGTGCCGAAAGCTGCAAGGGGCGACCCGGAGTTAATAACCTTCAATAGTAAAACGGACAATAAACCTTTTTGTTTTGTTCATATCGTTCCCACGTTTACTTTCAAGCGAAAGTGAAGTCACCCGACGGTTACTGATATTTTTCTTTAAAATAAACGTGTAGAGGATTGCGCATAATTTTTATATTTTTATAGAAAATTAAGTCAAATATTAAGCACCTATTATTTTAATTGGTTAAACTTTACTTTAACTAAGGTTCTTTTTGTTGTTTATTAGTATTTATTTTGATATTATTATTTTCTGTGTTAAATACACTATTCGTATTCACATATCTAATGTACACGTTACATGTTACAGTAGATGGCGTGCGTGTCATAGTTATAAATATTTTTGAAAAAGCATTTCTGTAATGTATACATCTACTTACAATTTTACATTTCTGTAATACATTTATAAAAAACTTTTGCGGAGCCACGGGCGTCCGCTAGTATATAAATAATATCTAAGACACATTAAACGACAGACTGTTTATAAAGACAGTTTATAAATAAAAATCAATTATCGAATGTATACCAGTTACACCGTATTACAGTTACCAGCACCCGACGGTTACTGATATTTTTCTTTAAAATAAACGTGTAGAGGATTGCGCATAATTTTTATATTTTTATAGAAAATTAAGTCAAATATTAAGCACCTATTATTTTAATTGGTTAAACTTTACTTTAACTAAGGTTCTTTTTGTTGTTTATTAGTATTTATTTTGATATTATTATTTTCTGTGTTAAATACGACCATGAACTACCACGGGATTGAAGGATATGACCCTTTAAACATTCACCTGGTATAAATAGTTAGTGAGGAAATGGTTAGGAACATCTCCTTCCTCTGTTTGTCAGCTGATTTTCTTCATTCTTTTTTATTATTTTGTAGCTATTAACAAGCTTTAGTGTTATCATTAAAAAAATTTTTTTTTTACCATGGACGAAATTCGAGTACTCGTTTCGTTAACTCGTCATACTGTAAAATAAAGATTTAGTTTCATTTTATTTATTAGTACAACCGTGCAAAGCCGGAGCGTGCAGTCTGTATGAATAGTAAAATTAATAGATCTGTCAGTCTGCAAGAGTCAAAATTAAAGAATTATGTCTTGGTTATTTTCTTAGTAACAAGATATAATAATATATGTTACATAACATAAAATAATCTTTTATATCAAAAACATTTATGGCCCAATTAAAATATTAATTACGAAAACTAAAGTAAGATGAATATGAATTAAAAAAATCTTACGTTTTTATTTTTTTAAATAAATAAATTGATATATGTATAGTTAGACGAGATAAAAAGCCCAGTAATTGTAATTGGCAAGCGTAATTTTAGTCTGGAAGCTTCATGTGTCCAAAAATGTAATTCAATAACTTTAATTACTAAAGAAAACATTATGTGAAATTATAAACAAAACTTTATAAATGAATCAGGATATCACCAACTGTGTCTTACCAATATTAGTAAATTTCAGCTTTTAAATAGTTCTATGATTGCTTCAAAAGTATAAAAGACGTATATATTTATGATAATTATTTTATGATTTGAATTAATCCATAAAAGCATGTTTGAAATCCTTCACGATACCACATTAACACCGAGGGGTCGGAGATCAAAGTCGAATCCGGCTCTGTATGTCAACAGTTGTCGTTGAATGTATAAATTCACACGCCACCTTGAGAAATCATCGTTATATTTATATAGTATCAAATTACATATTAATGTAATCAAAGAATTTGGTCATTTAAATAAATAAATCAAATTTATCTCCGCACCTTTCTACAATAATGTGTGCGTATGAGATGTAAAAAAAAACTAAAAAAACCCCAGCCAATTTGTCGATGAGTGTCGATTAACTTGTAATTTGCCAACGTGAATAATGATAAAGAACTCTCCATGATGTTGTATCATTGTGATAATATTGTTAATGTTCGTGTTTTATTCCTGTATTTTACGAACAAACACCTGTTCGCCTCTCAATCGTTTGAAACAGTTGTATAATGAAATTAGTAGCAATGTTGTAGATATTGACATCTTTCACAGCTCATTCTGGAAACATCGGACAGATCTATTTAAGTTATACGCATGTTGATCGGTTGTTAAAATATAATTTGCATTCAAAATCTTTTGTTGATATAGCGCTGCAATAAAATATCGCGTAATGTTTGCACATCTGTAAAAACGCTTTACACGGTTCTGAACTTGTGGCTTATTAGATATATGTAATCCTAGCGGGCCCGATGGACGTTCACCCGCCTTGATAATAAAATAAAACCTTCCTCATGAATCACTTTATTTACTGGTTAAAACCACATGAAAATCCGTTCAGTAGTTTTTGAGTTTATCGCGAACAGACAAACAGACGTGGCAGAGGACTTTGTTTTATAATATGTAATGATTTTGTGAGGCAGTCGTTGACATGTCAATGAAGTAATAAATAAATTACTAGCGTCCCTCCCAAAATTATACACTCATTTTTGTGTGCCGGCTGTGAGACTTTAATTGTGCATCTTTGGTTTCTGTATATCAATGGATTTACTTGATAAACGTGGGTGAGAGCATGACACTAAAAGACATGAAAAAGTCTAACCATTTGTTACCATGACGTCAGGAAACTAGACCACAAGGCGTGTTAAAATCGATTAGTCATTTGTATTTTTCAGTGGGAATCAATTTTACAGCTATTATTTAAATGTTAGGGTGATTTTACGGGCAGTAAAAAAAAACAATTAGAAGTAATATTTTTTACCGATTGGTAAATTATTTACATTAGTAAATTGGTTATTAAATTCTAATGTCAGTATAAACAACACTTAAGCAGTGTAATAAAAGAATGGTTGAATGAGCATTTAGATAAATACTTCAATCATTCTCGAAAATACTCGGATTAGGAAAGAGGTACGCTTGTTCCAATGGCGACATGCTAGGTTAGGTTAGGTTGGACTTGCATTAATAATACCGCCATATTGTAATGGGTGCAATATTATTTGCGCTACTTAGATATGCTAAAAGCTATTTACCCATTTTTATCAAGTTTTCTTTGTCTCATGTATTTTTCCAATATAAAGCTTAGTAATTAAAATCGCAAGATAAGATTTAAATATAACTTCTTAATATAAAGTTTGATTTTGTTTATATATTTTGTATAAAGCTGGCGAGCGTTAACTTAGACGTTAGTCCGAGTAGTCCGGTGAAGTTGTTAAGGCCTCAGGAAGCCAATAGAGTAGTCAGTTCGAGAAAAAAAACGTTAGTCCAATATATATGATCTTAGGTATAGTGACCGCGTCTAATATCGATCTATGATTAACACCAAATTAAAACACAAATATTACAGAAGTCTCTGTTATTAAAAATAAATTTAACTTCCAATGCTTGTTATTAACTCTTCAGGCCCAACTATAATAAAATTAATACTGCTTTGCAGCAGTTGCTCTTAGTAAAAATTTTCCCACCTTGATCGGTATAAGGAAAAAGCCATCCAATTAAAATGCAACAAGAATCTTGCACTTATATTTTACTTTAACAATTCTTATTCTATTTTAAAGAATGGCTACCAGTTTATTCTGAGGAATCCTAAATTTTATCTTATAAATTGGACTATAAATATTGTCAAACACATCGTATATCTGAAATTCTGAACAAAGAAACACTAACCTCCAATAGCATTCACATAACTCACACAAGCGTTACAATTCTTTGGCGTAACTACCAATATATATGCGCCTTTACTTAGATTTCCCAAGCTCGGAATTCCCGACAAACCACTTATTTCTCGACGCCTTACATTGTGCTATAATTAAGGAAGCATCTAATTCGTTACGTTTTATATACACTGCAACAATAATATTCTTATGTCATCTAACCATCGCGGTCGAGGTATTTCCATGCTTGTATTTATCACTAGAGTTTATTGACAACTGATTTCCGCTGGCATTCCCATACGTTTTTAGTCAGTAGCATGGAAATATATAAAACAAAGCCAATATCTCACGATTATCTGCTCACTAGGAATTCTGATTTATGTGACACGCGTCCACTAGGATACATCAATACGCGTTTATATTAAAATTACTACGTTTTTGCTCGCGACTTCGCTCGGTTTAATGTGGACTTAACTTATCCTATCTCCTTGTCCTTTTCTATACTCCTGACAACGAGTATGCAAAGATTATTATTTAAGTATCTAAGTCGTGAAAACGTCCCAAACAAACAAGTTCACACCCGTATTAGTCAGGACTAATATTGTAATTTAGTTCTAGTAATTATGAGGACTAGTAGATGCCCGCGACTTTGCTCACGTAAAAATGGTGTTATTGTTTCATAAGAGCTGTATGTTTTATATGGGTTCATTGAGAATAGTATTTAATTTTTTTTATTGTATTTTTTTTATATCATAGGTGGCAAACGGACACGTGGGTCACCTGATGTTAAGTGATCACCACCGTCCATAGACACTTGCATCACCAGGGGAGTCGCAAGTGAGTTGCCAACCTATCTTGGGGGAGAGGGGGAGTAAGGGAAGGGGAGGGGAGGTGGGCTTCCGGCGCTCTCACTGACCGAACGAAACGCAACAATGCAAGTACTGTTACTTCACGTCGGTTTTCTGTGAGAGGGTGGTACTATCACGGGCGAGCCGGCCTATTCATGCTGAAACCGTTAATAATTTCAGCATAGCTCTACCACGTAATTCTACTTAACCCCTATATATTTAACTAATTAATCAATCGTAAAATTCGGTTCAGTTTAGATTAGCCCGGACGAACAAAAGAAACTTTAATGCCATTGTGTGTATAAATTTTCTCATTTTTATGAGTTCAGTGTCCCGATTTGAGCTTTGTTCACTAAATTGTTTGAAATCCTGTGTTAAATTTTCACATGTTTATACGTAATCGGCCATATTTAAAATACACCCGGATGTATATTTAATTTATGATTATAAACACAACATGGTGCCGTAAATGGATGACCGGCCAAAAAATTATCTCGGAATTGGTCGAACGACGATTATTTGATCGGTTTTTACTAAATTTTATTTAATTTTTCAAATAAATTTATGTGACTTATATTCATTATCAATGATTATTATGGAAATAATTTGTTGTGTTCATAACTTGTTTTTAGCAGCGTCTTGGTTCGTGCGTTTTTATAATTTTCTTTATGTTCTTTGTGCATTGCGTATGAATAGATTTGAAAAATGATATCTATATGTTAATACGTGAAGCGAAAACTTTGTACCCCTCTTTAAGCGAAGTGCGCGTACGGATGAACGTGAAATTTGGCATAGTTAAAATTTATATTGAGGAGAAGTGCACAATGCAATTTTTTTCATATAAAATGCAATAAAATACATTAAATTAATTAAAATATACATTACACTAATGCTTGAATGACACACAACATATACACACATGTAAATGAGAAAGACATTTCGCCATCCTTCGTTACCTTTATTCACCCTATATTTAACAAAGTATAAAACAAAGTCCCCTACCGCGTCTGTCTGTCTGTTCGTGATAAACTCGAACACTATTTAACGGCTTTTCATGCGGTTTTCACTAGCAGGTACAGTGATTCATGAGGAACATTTTGGTATATAATTAGGATTTTTTTATAATCAGGGCGGGACGTCTGCCGGGCCCGCTAGTATTTAATATTTTTAACATGACTTACTTTCCATACCTTACATGCCCTTTGAAATCAACTGGTCAAATTGTAGGTTAATATTATAGTATGTAAATTGATTATATACACTAAAGATTAATTCATAAATAATTTATCATTAGTAAATTTATGAAACCACTGAAATATTCGTTATTCTCTTTGAACTTACAGAATGTATAAATAAATTATGGTGGAATTTTGACCACTAGTGTGTTTAAAAGATGAATACTGACATCTGACAGGGGAAAGTGAAAAAGGAAAACATGTTGTGTCAACCCTACTTAAAGTGGGATAAGGGTAAGAATCTGTATGTTCTTCCTTATGTATCAAAATAGTAAGGTATATAATAATCCATATTGAATAAAGATCAACTTACAGTACGAATTATTTAGTGCAAAAAAAGTCCTTAAATACTATGAAATAACAGTATTCACGGGCAATGATGAAGCAATTCTGCTGGTCGGTTTTTTTCTTTAGATATCAATGACCTCACAAATCCGATTTAACGGATTTTCCTTGTTTTTCGATGGTAGAAATAACTGGTGCAGTGCGGATAATAAGAATGTAGTAACGCCCGAATAGCCTTAACAGTGATTGATGCCGACTGCCGTATCTCGAGTTGTTTTTTTTTTCAATTGTTCTTTTTGTTATCGATACACGGGGAACTAATGGCACAGTGCAATCCACAATAGCGGTGACCATCAGGAAATTATGCAAACCATCCCATCATACCGACCCCTATAATTCTTCACGTTCAAATCAAATAATAACTATATTATTCAAAACTATTATCACTATTCATTAGTCGAAACTAGCACCAATTCGGCAAACAACCGAGTCATCGAGAAAAACACAGATGCACAGAAATAGGTGTCAATTCTAAACATCACTTTTTTTTTTTTTTTGGGTGTACCGTCCGACCGTATTGTTGGGGCGGCAAGGGATCGAACTAAGCTATTCCCCTCAGATAGCCGCCCCAGCAGTCCGCCCGGCGGTATGTGGCCGCCGGGCTCCATCCTAATAGGGAGACAGACTGGGTACACACCAGCTGCCTCTCCTCGCCGACCGGACCCGTGCAATGAGGAGATGGGCCCCCCGGCCCACCCCCTCAGGTCCGGCTATGGTGGTGGGAGGAGAAGGGCAAATCGCCGCCTCCTCCCTCCGGTCCTCCGTTGGCGGAGACGGCCACTCAGAGGGTCATCTTCGCGGACCCTCTCCGCCGCCTCCTTCTGCGAGATGACGTCCTCGCAGAAGGTGGCCATCGCAATCCATGCCTCTTCGCTGCCGAGAATGGCCGAAACCACACTCGGATTGTTCTTTTTGTTATCGATCCACGGGGAACTAATGGCACAGTGCAATCCACAATAGCGGTGACCATCAGGAAATTATGCAAACCATCTCATCATACCCACCCCTACAAACAACCGAGTCATCGAGAAAAACACAGATGCACAGAAATAGGTGTCAACTCTAAACATCACCATCTTTCACATCTTGATCCACCCTAGTAGCTTTTGACACCAGAACCCGCTAGACAATGTGCTCAAATTTACAGTCCGGCAAATCGAATATGCTTTTTAGGTCTTTATTGTAAAGCCTAATACTTATTACCTAAAAAAACTATTACTGGTTTTACTGAGTCTGAAACATGAACTATTTAAAACATGCCGATCTTTTACGAAATTATAGGTTATATGTGAAGGATCCTATTTTGAGAGTAGGTCGTTTTATTGCAACATTTATGAGCATATAAAATTATAACTTACATTCTAATTAATAGAAGAGATAATAAAGAGATTATCATGAATTAATATTTGAAATGTTCCAGCAAATCCAAGTGTTTTCGGAGATCGCGTCAATCGAACCCAGCAATGAGCCGGTGCTCTCGGTGAAGAAAGAGATTGCGATGAAACCGTAGCATGGTAGTAGGCTTTTTTAAGGTATTGCAATCTGTCACCGGGCACCTATAAATGTATCTCCGACAACTGTATCTGAGAGCCGAGAGAGAGAAAGGAAAGACATCCTTAGGCTTAGCTTGTTTAAAACCTAACATTGTTATTACAAAAAAATTAAATACGTATTGAATACTTGTTTTAAAATGTTTTCGAATTAAATGCACCGCGGTCGCTGATTGTTCGCCACCTTCTCTAAACATCACCATCTTTCACATCTTGATCCACCCTAGTAGCTTTTAACACCAGAACCCGCTAGACAATGTGCTCAAATTTACAGTCCGGCAAATCGAATATGCTTTTTAGGTCTTTATTGTAAAGCCTAATACTTATTACCTAAAAAAACTGTTACTGGTTTTACTGAGTCTGAAACATGAACTATTTAAAACATGCCGATCTTTTACGAAATTATAGGTTATATGTGAAGGATCCTATTTTGAGAGTAGGTCGTTTTATTGCAACATTTATGAGCATATAAAATTATATATATATATAATTATCTCTATCTATATATATATATCTATAATAAAGAGATTACCATGAATTAATATTTGAAATGTTCCAGCAAATCCAAGTGTTTTCGGAGATCGCGTCAATCGAACCCAGCAATGAGCCGGTGCTCTCGGTGAAGAAAGAGATTGCGATGAAACCATAGCATGGTGGTAGGCTTTTTTAAGGTATTGCAATCTGTCACCGGGGAACCTATAAATGTATTCCGACAACTGTATCTGAGAGCCTGTCTTTCCTTGGGCTTAGCTTGTCTAAAACTTATACGTTGTTATTACAAAAAAGTTAAATACATATTGAATACTTGCTTTAAAATCGTTTCGAATTAAATGCACCGCTGTCGCTGAATGTTCGTCATCTTGCTCTTTCGCCTAGCTTTGGTTACGTTAGCTTAGATTTGTGAAAAAGGATAATAACGCGAGCGCGGTGTATTTAAGTCGAAACCTTTTAAACCAAGTATTTAACTAACGTAACCGAAGCGAGACAAAAGAGCAAGATGGCGAACATTCAGCGACCGCGGTGCATTTAATTCGAAACCATTTTAAAGCAAGTATTCAATACGTATTTAACTTTTTTATAATACAACCGATAAATTATAAAAAATCAGAAAAAACTATTCAATTACCGAGTATTTGTAACCAGATTTGCAATGTAAGTTAGATATTTATTTACTTTTATAGTAAAATTAGCTTCTGCCAGCGGCTTTATGTAGATTTGATTGATCTCTCGGGAACAGTACTTTTTTATGGATGAAAGGTACCTTTTCTATTTTAAATTTTATGATGATCGATTGAGTATACTTAAAGCGTGAATACGTAAGTAACAAACAAATTATCATTCGCATTTATGTATATTAGTTAGGATTATTTATCACTAGCGGGCACATCGGACGTAGTCGTGCCCTAATATTAAAAAAAACCTTGACAAATTATATACCTAAACCTTCCTCTTGAATCACTTTATCTACTGGCGAGACCCGCATGAAAATCCGTTCAGTAGTTTTTGAGTTTATCGCGAACAGACAGGCAGACGTGGCAGAGGATTTTGTTTTATACTATATAATGAAGTACTCTTCCAGGTCTGTCTAGGTATAAAATATGTCTATTTTTTTACATATCGGGGCAGGACAACGTTAGTTGTTTTATAGTATGTAGTTATATCTGTCTAGTTTCTTTTATACTGACGTGCCTTTGGATATAAACGTAGTAAACTCTAATTTATAGTCAACATAACGCCTCGTGTAGCTGACACATTCTTGTAAAATTTGTGGGTCAAAACTATGAAGATCCTAAATGCGGAACTAAATTCGAGGTTATGCTTATTGTAATCGAGGCTCGCCTTTAGATAATAATCGAAAGGCAATCTATTATAAGGAGGACCGTACACATTTGCTAACATTTATAACTTAACTCAATTCGGAACGGATGTAATTTGTTCTTGAATAATAAAAGCAATCATTAAGTAGGTACGTAGTTTTATTTTTTGTTTCATTGTTTTATTTCGACATTTGTATTATTATTTGTTACGAGTTACATGTATCCAGAAGTTATAAACTCGTTAACTTTATTAAATCCTAGTATAATTATTATTTCATTTTACTTCATATCAAATTTGTTTGTTTTATGATTTTACCCTCATGAATGTCACCCATAGACTAGATCAGGGATTCCCAAACTGGGTTCCGTATAATAGTCATGAATCACTTTATCTACTGGCGAGACCCGCATGAAAATCCGTTCAGTAGTTTTTGAGTTTATCGCGAACAGACAGGCAGACGTGGCAGAGGATTTTGTTTTATACTATATAATGAAGTACTCTTCCAGGTCTGTCTAGGTATAAAATATGTCTATTTTTTTACATATCGGGGCAGGACAACGTTAGTTGTTTTATAGTATGTAGTTATATCTGTCTAGTTTCTTTTATACTGACGTGCCTTTGGATATAAACGTAGTAAACTCTAATTTATAGTCAACATAACGCCTCGTGTAGCTGACACATTCTTGTAAAATTTGTGGGTCAAAACTATGAAGATCCTAAATGCGGAACTAAATTCGAGGTTATGCTTATTGTAATCGAGGCTCGCCTTTAGATAATAATCGAAAGGCAATCTATTATAAGGAGGACCGTACACATTTGCTAACATTTATAACTTAACTCAATTCGGAACGGATGTAATTTGTTCTTGAATAATAAAAGCAATCATTAAGTAGGTACGTAGTTTTATTTTTTGTTTCATTGTTTTATTTCGACATTTGTATTATTATTTGTTACGAGTTACATGTATCCAGAAGTTATAAACTCGTTAACTTTATTAAATCCTAGTATAATTATTATTTCATTTTACTTCATATCAAATTTGTTTGTTTTATGATTTTACCCTCATGAATGTCACCCATAGACTAGATTAGGGATTCCCAAATTGGGTTCCGTATAATAGTCAGCGCGGTAAATAAAGCAAAACGACCGAAAAGAGAATATAATTCAACTTACATAAATAGATACAGATATATGAATTTCAATTATATTTATTCTTGTAGTCCAGTACAACGCACATCTTATGGACATGTTTACAGTGAACAACTTATTTTTGATAAATTTCATGCGGACGAAGTCGCGGGTAACAGCTAGTCTATAATAGAATAACTTAAATTACTTCCTATAAGGTCAGCTATCTGCCAATGAAAGTCTCGTGGAAATCGGTTCAACCGTTTTGAAGATAGTATTGCGGACAAAGCCGCGGTTAACAGCTAGTCTAATTTAAAGTAGCCTAAGTAACCCGCTATATTTTTTCTATCTGCCAGTAAAATTCCCATCAAAATCGATCTAGCCGTTTCGGAGATTACCCGGAACAAACAGACAGACATTGACCGACAAAAATTTTTAAAATTGTATTTTTGTTATCAATAGTGTGTATACATTCGTACCCAAAGTATAAAAAAATATTTTGGTATTACATAGAGGTTCATTTTTATTATATGTATAGATAGATATAGATTTCTTAAAAAAAGGTTCTTATATAGATTTCAGTGTCGATTTGTAATCATTTGATATGTGGTTCCATAAAATAAAAGGTATTTGGTTGGTGTTTTTTTATATCATAGGAGGCAAACGGACAGGTGGGTCACCTGATGTTAAGTGATCACAACCGTTCATAAACACTTGCAACACCAGAGGAGTCGCAAGTGCGTTGCCAACCTGCCTTGGGGGAGAGAGGGAGTAAGAGAAGTGGGAAGGGGAGGGGAGATGGGCCTCCGGCGCTCTCACTGACTGAACGAAACGCAACAATGCAAGCACTGTTACTTCCGTCGGTTTTCTGTGAGTGCGTGGTACTACCCCGATCGAGCCGACCCATTCATGCTGAAACCATTAATAGCTTCAGCGTAGCTCTACCACCAACATGACCGTTATATTTAATGTTTAGGAACCCCTGGACTAGTTTGTTTTAATATTGATGTAAGATTTAAGGTAAGGACCGTAAAAAACATGCAATGACATACATAGATTCTCAAGTTTGCACATTTTTCCACCTTGTCATGCAATTTGCATAACATAAAAGGCCTAGAAATAAATACAAGCATTACTTCTTCATCCTTTAGCGCATTAAACTGACTATAGCTTAACTAACAATCTGTTGAGTCTTGCACATTAGTTAAAGAGCGTTCAACAGTCAATATAATGTATACTAGAGGGATAATTCTTGGAAATTTTATCTCATATAATTATGATATTAAATATATTGTCACCTGAATTGCCAACCTGTCTTGGGGGAGAGGGGGAGTAAGGGAAGTGGGAAGGGGAGGGGAGATGGGCCTCCGGCGCTCTCACTGACCGAACGAAAGGCAACAATACAGGTACTGTTACTTCCGTCGGTTTTCTGTGAGTGGGTGGTACTACCCCGATCGAGCCGACCCATTCATGCTGAAACCTGCTTAATTTAAAGTTTAGGAACCCCTGGACTAGATTGTTTTAATATTGATATAAGATTTAAGGTAAAAAACATGCAATGGCCTACATAGATGCTCAGGTTTGCACATTTTTCCACCTTATCATGCAATTTGCATAGGCCTAGAAATAAATACGGGCATTACTTCACTATTTAGCGCATTAAACTGACTATAGCTTAACTAACAAGCCAATAATCCTCCAACCATTAATATTATGTTTACTAGAGGTACAATTCTTGGAAATTTTATCTCATATAATTATGATATTAAATATATTGTCACCTGAACCAATTCAAACTGTCCAGCCACAAATTAATACACCCGGTAACCTCCACGTTCAATCGATAAGATCGCAAAAAATCTCAGACTTTGTGATTAATAGAATATAAGCCATACAAATCGCCGAGTCATCTGGGAATATATAGCTTTAATTATCATATACACACTAAACAAGCAGTGTTAACTCCGTGCTTTCCAACCGCACAACCTGCTGGTGGGAAAATCATTATTCGTGGTTAACATATTACATCAGCCAATTTTTTTACGTATGACCAGAATGTATGTATGATATAACAATGTGGACCAAGATTGTAAGTTTTCAAAATTCACCTACATTTGACAGTAATTGTAAGGGTAGTTAGTACGTGACAAGGCGGGTTTGGAAAAACACTATAATACCCCCACGCTATGATTTCATGATTGAGGGGTCCGATTCCACGTCGTTCGACATAATAACAGAATTTACTACAAAAAATTAAAAAATGCTTCTCCAGGTCTATCACTTTGATAAAATTCCTCACATTTTTAAAACTTTAATCCTTATTATAATTTAATATCAACAACTTATGTTACGATATTCTAACGATGCGACGGTCGTTTGTTGATAAAACACGGATGTCTTCGAGAGGTCAAGACGACGTCATCGACACCACGCAACGTCCGTTTTGTAATCGAGATGAATATCATATTTAACTAAAGAATCATAAATATCGCATCTCGGAGGCTTTGAAGAGCGCAGTCAATGTCAAATACCAACGTGTGCGATTACCTTACTTACGTAAATATGTTGTTCTAACATTTGCAATTGAACAGTTCGTTCGCATGCCTACACGGATTCTAGGAGATTCCGGTTCACTACTAAGAATTTATTGTGTCTTAACCTAATACGCATTTTGGTATTGGTATACCCTTTTAATAGGTGCAGTTATATAAACAACCCACAAATAATTATATGAGCTATATATTATAATCATAAATAGACAAAAAAAATGTATTTTTTTAATACGAATTTTATTCAATTAATTTTATTAATCTCGATACGAAAACGAGTTTCCAATCACGGAGACTGTATTGATGACGGTGTTTAATTTTGTGGTAATTTCTCGATTGATTCATCAGATATATTTTCTTATTGTTACGCAAGAAGACAAAGTTCACGGCCGACCAGCTTCATCTTCGGTCATTTTCACTTAATAAGCGGACTCTTGACAAACAAGGCGCGTCTAGATTCCTAACTCGGAGGCTGCATCCGGGCCACCGCACCGCAGGGATCGTGTTACGGCCGCGGCGGGGCGGAGCGCTCGAATGTCAAGGAACCCCTGTACAGAGCGACGCGACGAGGGCCTGCCAGTTCCACCGCATGCCTCGGACTCCGCAGTCCGCACGCCGCCGCCACTCGCTATTGACATGTCCGTACGCGCACTCGTCTCTAGCCGCGTTATCGCCGGCTCACTGTTCGCAACTGTTCTCGTCGCGCAATTCGCATGTGAGTATACTAAAGGACAACCTATTCGCAAACTAAAAAATATAGTGGTAATTAATGTAATTTAATTGATCAAATGAATCATCTTTAAAATAAGTTCAAGTGTTTCAAATAACTCGTTACAGACGGCGATAACATCAAGTGCGTCAAAGATGGCCTGTTCCCGGATTACGATAAGGAATGC
>MU159110.1:321051-331908 GCA_015888305.1 Antheraea pernyi | reverse complement strand
AGCGTCGTGCCCGCCACCCGCGCTCAGTCCGTGCTTCAATCGACCGGATGGAGTACACCGCGACTGGCGGTCCTGTTCCTCGTGGTTTGATTGTCGGCGCGAGCGTGTCGTCGCCCGGGGGTCTTGCACCTCCGGTTTCGTGTTCGACGGAGCCGGTTGCGTGCCGGCCTCAGAATTCCTTTGTGAGGGACCGAAACGCGCACGTGAGTGTGAAGGGCTACCTAGCGGCACCTATCAGGACTTCGAGTCGAACTGCACTCGTTATTTCCATTGTGAAGGAGCACATCAATTGATGTTCGCGTGCCCTCCGGGTTTGATTTACGACGGTGCTCGATGTTCGCCTACGGAACGGTACTTGTGCCCGAGTCTGCAGCGAGACTCGTGCTACGGACGACCGGATGGACGGTACCGCGCAGCTGACACAGGTTGTCGTGGCTACTACGTCTGTGTGGCCGGAGAAAAAGCAGTGTATGCCTGTGCTGTTGGTTACATCTTCGATGGTGAAACTTGCGTTCCCATGCGACCTAGCTTGTGTCCAAGAGAAGACTACTCATGCGAAGGACTCACTGACGGCTACCATCCAGAAATCGAGTCCGGCTGCCACAGGTAATAATTTCAATAATATAAATGCAAAGATTAAATAACAGTTAACCAAACTTGAATGCCATTTCTAAAATCTTTTATAAACGAATTTACGTAGGATTTTATTATATTCGAATCTCAGACTACGTTTCGTGTTCGGTATTACATATCAGTTACTTTATAAAAAGCTATTGAACTTTTATTCTTATTGTGTATGTGTAGTAATCCTATCTTTTATAGCGTATTCATAATTGTTGCAAGATTAATATAAAAAATAAATATAATCAGTGATTAATAAGATCCGTATTTACTATTTTCAGGTATTTCTACTGCGAAGGAGGAGACCGACTTGCAACGTTGTCGTGCCTCGGTGGAAAGATCTTCGACGGCCACGCGTGCGTAGAACATTCACATCATGAGTGCGGCAGTATACCACTAGACTCAGTCGACTACGTCGGGAAACCTTGCGAACGGGATGGATTCTACTTACAGGAAGGCACGAATTGCAGACGATACTATTTCTGCGTGACAGGGTCGCGGACGTCCCTCGCTTGTCCCCAGGGCCAACTGTTCAACGGTCAGATTTGCGTCTCAAGCCTACAATACTCGTGTCCGGGGTGAAGGAGAGATTACTACTAAAGGAAACTGACATGAAGGCCGCGCGCCGCCGTGAACTAGACATCTGCCCGAGAACGACGACTGGGAGGACACGACATAATATATAGTAATTCCCGGCATGAATCGTGAGCACAACTTTGATGTATGTTTTAATCGGTTGATGGATATATATTAGTATGAAGAGAGAGGCGAGAAATATCACGCCGTATGCCAAACGGGTCATATCACTGCACCATTGAGAATAATACCATATTGCAATTCAAAGAAATACGCTATACGCTAGAATTTATACATAATCTAAACTCTTTGCCCCATTCGTGCTCACGACTCATGGCGGGAACTATACCTGGATCATCCACCTGGTACTTATGTATCTGTGAGTTATACATTAAACAATACTTGATAGCCTTGCTATCACAGCTAACTTACGTAATTTTTTAACTTTAAATTCCGAGTCGCCCTGACATACGTAATGATACACGATTCTATCTTACTATATTTATTTGCATAAAAACTTTAAGCAACCTATTAGCATATATATTTAACAACAGTTACACACCGACTATCCTATTGTATAAATTTACAAAGAAAAAGTACACTTTAAGACTATAGAAAAATAAAATCTCATTTAATTACATAAAAGAATAATACATTTATTTGAATATAGTAGATATAATAGTAGTTTCGATCCCAATCTTCAGTAAAATAGATAAATTACCTGTTTACAAATAACCACAGATTATATTAAATTACAAAAGATAATAAAGTACAGCGAAGTTATTTTTAAATGTCCACCATGCAGTAAAAGTATAAGTACTATAATCTTCTACGATTATTATTATCTGTTATGTTAAAGAGGAAAATGCAAGTAATAAACACTATATATGAAATTAAAACACCTAACCAGTACTATACATATTTCAAAAATCACTAATCAACTTTCAGTTTCTATATATATTCTATATGTGTATATAAGAAAATGACCAAGAAATAAACTTTCAAAAACAAACATTCCAACTAAATGCTAGTTAGTAAATGAAACTTCTAAATTTACGTTACAGTTACATTAGAATTCGCCCTTTTCTTATGTAGTGTTACGTTACAATGCGACCCACAATGGAAACATGCTAAACATAGAAAGAACTGTGTTTCAAGTACAACTGTAGGAAAACATACAAATGACAGCTTATACACTTGACATCATGCATTATTGCTTAAAAAAATAAAGAAATAAACACAATTTACGATCATTTATTTATTTATTAAGACCATATTACCGGGTGAATATTTAAAAGTAACTTTGCCTAAATAAATGTGACTTATACAAATGACGTGCATAAATTTAGATTATTAAAAAAAAACTTACAAAGATAAAAAACACTTACAGCATATGTCGTTTTGGCAAACATTTTGTAACTAGTACAAAGCATATAACTTTTAAATAACTATCTACTGTATGTATTCTATATGATATATACTATTTCTATATATATTTATTTAGCGTATTTATATTTTTACATCTAGAAACATTTTTTATACATTTTTAAGTATTATATTTCAGAACACTTCATAGGGTTTTGAAGATACGCTGCTATCATAAACTCTCATTCGACTGTGAAATTTTGAACGATTTTACAATGTTATGATATTATTTTTACAAGGGTTAGTGTATTTATGAATTACGCGATAAAGTTGAGAGAAAATACTTATATGGATGTAAGCGATTTTCCTCAACAACCTCGATAAACTTAAGTTTTTTTAATGATCTATTAAATACGCGTATTATTATAACGTTCATCGCGAAACAAATTTCCAATCAAATGATAGTGTTACAAGACAATAATTTATTTAATAAGTACCCAATTATTACAACTAGTGTTGCCACATACACGTCTTGAAAATGTATTTTTTTTATTGGTCAACGCCACTTGCCAATGTTTACGTTACATATATAATTTTTAAAAACATAATAATAAATATTCATGTCATATTCATAAATGAGGAAGGCGTGACCATTGAAAATCGATGTATTTCTTAAATAAATCAATTCACAGATTTATATTTTTTTATTGTTTACAATACAAGCACCGTCCATTCCAGTATTCTTCATAATAATCATTCAATGAATTAAACAGATACATTATATGTGTGCATTTCAAAATGAGCTAAATCGCAATTTTAATCGTTCATATAACATGTTTAATTTTTTTAATATTTCCAGTTTTGACACACCGAGGCCGAAGTTCAAATTTGCCGTTCATAAGATGTTTAATTTTTTTACGGTCTTCATATTTCACATGTACAATATTTAAAAATCTTGAAATATATTAGGAACGGCTTAAATTGGATTTAGCTCATTATTAAATATAACGAATCATATTTTCCCAAGAAGCATAACTCAGGATTTTTCCATAACATATACCAGAATGGGAACTGTAAAATTAATAGAAAAATATTTATAAACTTTATAGCATTGTATTTTTCGTTTCTTATTGGGAACGTAGCTGCTAAAGCCGACTACTATAAAAATATTAATATAATTAATTTTAACTATACTGATAACAGAGAAAATGTATACATAAGTTATATAGTTAATATAAGACGTTCATATGTAGAGGACGTCCGCTCGTTTATTACGTATTTGGCAAGAACAAAGCGATAGAAAAAAATGTTGTATGTAAAGCCGGTTTACGGACGATAACGTTTCGTGGTAACGCCATAATAATATGAAAACATTTATGAAAAATTGCATCCTTTTATGTATTGAATTGAACTATTCTATATATAGATGATATACAAGCCAAACGCTTAGCTCGATCGTACCTCTCTATAGCTTGTTCCGCGCTCTCAGAACGTGACAATGAGTCATGCGCGTGCAGCCGGCGTTCATCGATTTATAAGATATATCAATTTATTTAAAAAATTAAATATCGACTTCAATATGACACATCAATAATATGTATTTTTGTGTCTTAAGTTTACAGTTAGAAAGTTATACAGTATAACATATACTTATACAGAAGGTAGCAATGCTGTTTGCTTTCCTAGGGCTTGATTTTATTTAGATCTTCATCGCATTGTTCCTGCGTATTACGTAATCACGGGCTCCGATACCTTATTTATTAATGACGATAAGAATAAGTCTCCAAATGCATTAAAACAGATTATTTAAAATTTCATCATATCTCACCTACAAACATATATACCGCGTGATAGGTTAGTCGGTCGCAATATTTACACAGGTTATTCAGTACTCGCTTCCCACTACCCACTACGTTTGTATTCATACTTTTGAAAGTCTTAGAACAAATTTTAACTAAGGTTCTCTATGTTGTTTATTAGTATTTGTTTTTATGTTATTATTTTATATGTTAATGTAACTATGAAGTACCATCTCTTTGAATATTGGAAGCGACTAACCTATCGCCTGGTATACATCGTATTAGTAAGTATGAAACCATTTTAAATAACCTATGTGTAGACATTTTCATAAAGCAACTTAAACAATTTATGTTATAAATAATTTGATTACCTTTAAATAAAAACTTATATAAATTATTTTATATAATATACACTAATTTATATATTTTTTTATACATAACGTAATGACTCAAAAAATGGCTCGAATATAACGTTGAGCTTACACGATTTTCTTATTCAAGCGTGAATAAACTGCGTGAAATTAAAACCGGTTCCTAATTACGTATTTAGCAAAATCAAAACGATAGCAGAAATAGTAAAAATATCCTAAATTCTAATTATAAACCAGGTATAGCCCATATAGAAATAGGCAGAGACCAAACAGTTAAATATATCTTCTTTCTATATTTTTTTTTTCGTTCATAACGAAATTAACGAACTTTAGTGTTACCAATACCAAAAAATCAGATCGAGTTTGTTTTTTTCCATTAAATTAAAACTTAAAAAAAATAGGAATAAATCGAATTTCGACCACGACTATTAATAATAATCATATGTATTTTTCTCTACAGATGTATTTGTAAAATTAATTTGCTATAACATATACACAGGCCTCTTTTTGATATTTCTTTTTAGGGGCATGCTAATTTTCGAAAATTGCAAGTCTATAATTTTTTTGCGACCTTTACTGCAGATACAAACCGCTGTGAGAAGCGGTTCACTGTTCAAGAAAGATACGATTAGATTTTGTATTCGGACAACTTTGACCTATAAAAAAATGCCAATTTTTTTTGTAAAGGATATCAAGTCTTAATATTTTAATTTTTTTCCGACTCTTTAATTTTTTCAATTATTATGGCAATATTTTGATATTTTCGAAATTTCCTTCTTTTTTTTCTACGAAAGTTCTGCGTGCCCCCTCAAAAAAGGCTACCATATACATAATCTGAATTTAATATTTCTGAGTCAAATACTTGTGTCGTTATCTTTCAAAATGACGACGAAATTTAAAAATATCCGTTCATAAGGTTTTTAGTTTTTTTTTTTTATATCTTGCATATACAAAAAAAAAAGATTTGGAAAACAAAGTATAATATTAGTAACGGCTAAAATTGGATTTAGCTGATTTTAAACTGTAATGACTTCCTTCATTTCTGCAATTATTTCGTTATTGCGTGATACGTAAATAGGGTAGCAGAAAGCATTTTTCTATTTCAGCGATTCCTAAAGTAAGTTTGAAATTGAATTATTAAATAAATTATTTTTTATGTTAAATAATTCCACGATTCGTAATTTTTATTTTTAAATCTTACTCCAAATCGCTTTGACCTCAAGTTCTTATAATTTAATGAAGGGTAAAAAAACATTCGTTGAGTGTTTAAAAGGTTAAGAACCGCTGTTCTATACTAAACAATGAAATAGTGAATGCTCGTCCACTGTGTTTCGAAATGCTATCAGTAAAATATGTATAGACAATACGAACTAACGTTAACAAAATTCTTCAAATATTTTTTTAATATACTAAATTAAGAATCTCTTCAACCGTATATTTCGTATCGGTTAAAGCTTTTAAGAACAGTTCGAAAGGAGAAACTTGTAATATGATTCATAAAACTCGAAGAATTACAGTCGTGAAAGATACAGATAAGAACAACTGATACAGAGTTACCGACAAGTTCTAATCTCAAAATGTACTATATTGAGCAGGATTCGACAGACTATATAATCGATATTTGAATTTGATTTATTTTTTTATACAATACTTTAATATTTTCTTTAATTGATCCTTGTCTCTCGGCGAGAAAATGTTATGGAGTTAACATAAACGTGATAAGTACTTATTAAGTTATTTATCAGATATTTTACAAGTTACCACAAACTAATCTCTGAAACGCCATAACTAAAGTATATAGGGCTCGAAGAGTAAATGATATTTGAAGGATATGTAGGTAGCTGCTATTAAAATATTAATATTCGATGTCTCAAATTTGTAACTGTATTAATTGTCGAGAATTTTATTGTTAGTTTCTTAAAAGTCTAATAACTTTATATTAAATGGAGATAGGGTGATAATTATTTTTTTAGATAAGGACGGAGTAATTTAATAAGTAAAATTAAAAAAAAAAACTAAATCTATTAAGTAATTTTTAAGTGATATGCACACAGCGACAGGCCTTCATCATTTGATTAATTTGTTTTTTTTTTCAAACTGACTACGCTATTGACCTAGCAAGGTCTTAACAACTTCACCGGACTACTAAGGCGAGCGCTTAAGGCACTCAGCCGATTTTACTTTGACAACTAGCTCAAGGGTGCGCGGCAAACCTCGGCTTTGGCTGTCGCCTGATACAAGCGATTCTCGACCTATCTGAGCTAACCTAAGCTAAGCTAACTATTCATACATATATGAGTTGTTGAAACATATATTATGTATACCAAGCATACATACCTCGACAATCCTTATACGTATTTTGTGTCGGATAATTTTTCTAAGCTATTTCAGTTCGATAAGGGAAAAAATACAACCCTTTCACTTTCATTTGATGGTGGTAGAGCCACGCTGAAGCTATTACTGGTTTCAGCATGAATGGGTCGGCTCGTCCGGGGTAGTACCACCCTCTCATAGAAAACCGACGTGAAGTAACAGTGCTTGTATTGTTGCGTTTCGTTCGGTCAGTGAGAGCACCGGAGGCCCACTTCCTCTCCCTTCTCCTCTCCACCTTTCCCCCAAACACAGGCTGGCAACGCACTTTCAACTCAGTTGGTGTTGTCAGTGTCTAAGGACGGTGGTGATCACTTAACATCAGGTGCCCCACCTGTTCGATGGCTATAACATAAAAAAGAACACCGCCGTTCATAGACATTAGCAACACCGGGGAGTCGCAAGTGCGTTGACAGCCTGTGTTTGGGGGAAGAGGGCAAGGGGAGGGAGAGGGGAGGTGTGTCTCCAGCGCTCTCACTGACCAAACGAAACGTAACAATGCAAGCACTGTTAGTTCACGTGGGTGTTTCTGTGGGTCGGATGGTAGTACTCCGGGCAAGCCGACACATTCATACTGAAATAGCTTCAATAGGCTCTATCACCTACATATAAATAAATAAACATTAAATAACTCCATTTTTTTTCTTACATACTAAGGCAATGTTTGAAAAGTTTTATCTCAATACTGACATTATAATGGCCACACAAAGATATCATAATCTATATACTGTATACCCAGTTGTGTTTTACATTAATAAAATACAAGAAATAATACATTTTAATGCTATTATTACAGGCAGAGTTCGTTACCAATGTTAGAACAAACGCAACAATTTTTCCATGACTTTACAGATATAAACATTTAACAGAGATTGGGAGACTTATTGAGATGTGAATATTTGAACTGTCAACGTATTACATGTACCGTTAATAATTAAGCACAGATATTAAATGTATACACTTGAATATAACAATGGTACACTTTTTATAGACCCTTAAACATCCCATAAGATAGATATCATATTAAATTAATCATAAAAAACGGTCCTTTAATCTCTTAGGAAATCATGAAAAACCGAGATAAAATATAGAATCTTAATTTTTAACCCGGTCCATATTTAAAAAAAATAGAAGGTTTTTTTAAATTGGATCATACTAAGGATTATTAAAAACTGTTTAATAAATCGGTTTATCTTAAGAAAAATAGAACCTCCTTTTTTGAAATTGTTCATATTAAGAAAAATAGAACCTTTTTTGCATTCTGTTCATACTAAAAAATAGAATCTTTTTTTTTAATTTAGTACATATATTTAGTAAAAATATTATCATATATCAACACGAAGAGATGAAAAAATGTATAATATAATACTTATTATTGTTGCTATATAACACGAGTAGGATTTAGATATTTTCTAGGCTAATCAGCCTTAATTTTTTATATATATAAATATGGATCAGTGAACCGGGCTAACAATAGTTATCGCATTAAGACGTAGTAGACTCACTGTGGTTATTGTTCGCTGGTTCCAGGTTTAGGTGCAGGGGCCAATAGTACAGAGATGTCCCATACCTTGATGACACGATCTTTCCCAGCAGTGCACATACGACCGGTCGCCTCGTCTACATATAATGAAGCTACTGCATGCTTCATATCGTGGAACGATGCCAACGATTCACGACTGAAAAATATTATATGCTAAATAATGCTCTTATAGACTTAATCTGGCCATACCAATCTTATAAACTGGTTTTAGTTTGCTGTTTTTTCCTGAATGCAAATGTCTACGTCCTTTCCTATATTCCTGACAACGTGTATGAAATTTCATAATGATTTTTTTTTCTTTTTTTTTTTCTCGAACTGACTACGCCATTGACCCGGCAGGGTCTTCACAGCTTCACCGGACTACGATCGTCATTCGTCGTCGATTCATAATGATCGGTTGAATGGACATATAAGCGTAACAAATAAACAAACATAGATTATCAGTCATCTCGAAAAATGTTTGTTCCCGAGGGATTTATCAATTCTACATTAACGCGTGCGAAGCCGGGAGAAAAAGGTATTATTTATACATACACTAGCAGGCCCGGTAAACGTTGTCCCGCCCTGATTATAAAAAAAAATCATTGACAAATTATATACCAAAACCGTCCTTATGAGTCACTTTATCCAATGATGAAAACCGCATGACAATCCGTTCAGTCGTTTTTGAGTTTATCGCGAACAGACAAACAGACAGACGCGGTAGGGGACTTTGTTTTATACTATGTAATGTAACAAAGTTATAGAGGTCTGCCATTGTGAAACAATGCTACTCCCATGCTTGCATATATCGGCACGAAATTTTGTCTACGTTCGTAATAAAGTAAGAAGGAAGACAAAAAAAAATAAAGGAAGAAATGACAAAGACGAACGTTTGTCTACACCTTTATCTTAATTACTTTTGAGGTTAGTTTTTAGCACTACAAGTAGCTCACAATTGTTAAACAGATATGGGACTAGTGTAATACAATATAACAAACTAAACGATGGTTAACACCTAAGGTAAAGCTATGGTTAAAAATTGACGATTTGAGAAGTGGATATAGAAAAAAACTGCTTTTATAGAGATATTAATTAAAACAAATCTAAATATCCTTTATTCAATTTAAGCCCTGAGAAGGCGCTTATGAACGTCAAAGCTACGGTTCATAAAAGTAGTCCGGTGAAGATGTTAAGACCTTGCTTGGTCAATAGCGTAGTCAGTTGGAAAAAAAAAATGCGGTTCATAAAACAATCCAGTCATCGAGAAGAACCGGAAAGAGGCTCGATCTGGTTTATCTCTTTATGTTATATATTTATACAAAACATAAATAGTTACATTCGTTTTTAACGGATCCACAGAAAGTCGAGTCATTTCCAGACGTCACGATCGCTCACGTATTGATCTACCCAATACCCAATACCAAAACCCCTTCAGACATTAAACGGTAACTATTATTCAAAGCTATTATCACTAAATCTGGCAATATCTACCAGAATACTGACACAAAAATGCTATAAAAATCTATACACAAAGTTTTATAAATATATAGAGTTGGAAAGAGGAGAAACAAAAATAACTCACGGTTCATGCCTAAGGGTGTCATAGCAAACTGTGCAAACCCGCTGTGGAAACTCGAACCCCATAACGGGTAAGGGCAAACGGTGCGGCGAGCACGCAGCACACACGGCAGCACCGCACCATCTGCAATGATGCTGTCGAAGACCTGTAATTAAATAATAAATTGTATAAAATTATCCAATTATAATAGGTATTTTTACCTATGAAATTGCCGTTCTGCAGTACTGGCCATTTCAAATCAAAATAATTTTTGTTTGGCTAAGAATTCTAATTTCAAATTAATTTGATTTTAAAAACATGGAATTCTTTTTCCAAAAGTAGTCAATTTTGTTTATTTATTAGAGTTACGTTTTCGTCGCATTTCAATCTTTTTTGTCACCATGGATACGTTAACAATTCGAGTAATTATGGAATATGAGTACCGTCGTGGCAGCAACGCGGCACAAGTGGCACGCAACATCAACGACGTTTACGGAGCTAACAATACAAACCAACGCACCACCTGTTATTGGTTTGTTCGCTTCCGTTCTGGGAATTTCAACCTGAAAAATGAACCTCGCGGTCGTCCGAAGACTTTGGTCGACAATGACGAATTAAAGGCGATTGTGGAACCTGGTGATACACAATCTACGGTTGAATTAGCAGCAGCTT
>MU159110.1:304742-320592 GCA_015888305.1 Antheraea pernyi | reverse complement strand
GTCTCCAAGTGACAAGAACTGGGGTTGGAAGTTCTCCGTCATCCGCCCTACTCACCAGGTCTTGCGCCTACAGACTACTACTTTTTCCAGAATTTGGATAACTACTTACTACCTTAAGTAATTTATAGATCCACAATTAGAAGTGGCCATTTAAACAGCAGCGAATAACGTAATAAAAATATACCTATCTAATAGATAACAAATTATTGAAGACACCATTATTTTGCGGTTGGTTATCTGTTGTCATTATTGATAATGACAATAAGCAACCGGAGTTAACACAATGTGCGTATAAGCTAGCATTATTAACCAATAGGTGTGAAAGAGAAAGCATTTTTTATTGTTCAAAGTTACTGGACAAACAAAGAATATATAGTTCGGTGAAGCTGTGAAGAGTTCGGTGAAGCTGTGAAGAGTCCTGTGAAACTGTGAAGAGTCCGGTGAAGGTGTGAAGACCTTAACAGGTCAATAGCATATTTAGTTTGAGGAAAAAAAGCCCAAATTAACCAACAGCAGAATAACTGAAAACTGTTTAGAACAACAATTGACTCATTAGATTTCAAAATCCAATTTTAATCGTTTATATAACATGTTTATTTTTTTGCAAGATCTCCAGTTTTTATACGCCAAAAACGAAGTTCAAATAATGCCCTTCTTAAGGTTTTTAGTTTCTTTTTTGTGATTTGTGATAAAAAGATTTAAATTTGTACTTAGTTTACTGTGTAGAAAGTTTAAAAATAATAAAAAAAAAAACAAAAAACTTATGAATGACTAAAATTAATTTGACTTATGAAATTTAATAACTTAATAATTATCTGATGTTACACCAAAACTCACCTAACTGCTTCTTCTCCATCATAGCCCGAACGTTCCAGATGAATGGCGCCCTACATATCTGACAGAGATCAGCTTCCTTCCATGCCGGCGTTTCTCTTCTTCTGACTCCCATCTCCCAAACGCCAAGAGCACCATCTTCTCCGGCTGACATGAGACGCTCACAACTACCCACGTACCAGAGACCAGTCACCTTGTTGCTGAAAGTTGTATACAATTTTTTTTTATAAGTGACTAGCTTTTGCTTGCGGCTTCGCTTGAGTTAATGTAGATTTGATCTATCTATCCCCCGGGAACAATACATTTTTTCAAGATGAAAAGTACCTAATGGGTGGTGCAAAATGTAATAATAAGAATCTAACGTGATTGTACTTTCTAGGTCTTTATTTAAATTGCTCCAGGTGTCTAAGAATAGGTAATAAAATACAATTCAATCATTTTCAGAAATGTCTGGCTGTCTATCTGTTTGTCTGTTTGTTTGAACATACATAAGTACTAAAGCACTGAGTTCATGAAAAAACCTTTAATAATTATAAAGTATGTTTTTAAGTAACGTTTAACCTTTGTTTCATTAAAAAGTTATTCTACTTTTAATGTCGACGCTACTTAAGTACGAGAAAAAAGCAGATAAGTAAATGGACTTAATACACGTTCAGTTGACTTTATTGAGCACTGTTTTTTACATAAGGTTCGACGCGGACGAAGTCGCGGGCACAGCTAGTATATAATAAAAATGAATATCACTATACATGAGATACTAGATGGCGATGCGGCACATGAATAAATTAGCACGAAAATTGCTACGTGTGAATATTTTTTTTTATATAGAACTAACCTCCACCTGCGACTTCGTCCGCGTGGAATAGTTACTTTGGGCTAACGCTAATACGCAGCGGAAGCTCTCAAGAGGAAAAAATACCCCGATGTTGAAACATTCTTTATTAATGCCCCGCTCCTATTGGTTTCAGCGTGATGATAATCTAAGCTATATAACACTGAAAGAATTTTTCAAACCGGACCAGTGGTTCCAGAGTATACCCCCTAAGTCACAAACTTTACCTTTTTATAATATTAGTATAGAATATATATAGATATCTTTAAAGTATACATTTCGTTATACCTGTAGTTTCTATTTCAAGAATAACAGTAACAACAAAAACTAAAAAAACGGGTGCTTTCGTGTCTATCGCAGTCTCAGGTAGTTATTAAGTATCTAATACGAAATTATTTTAAAATATGTATTTCACGTAAAAAAAACTGTTCACACCACAATCGACACGAAAATAATTCATATGGCTGTGTAATAAATGACCTTGTTTTGACGTCATTCAATGACTCAGAAAACAGTGCTATATTTTCATATTATGTGATTTCACAAACAATCAGATTTCTTCAAGGTATTTTATCTTTAACACACAACAATAAAATAATAATACATGGGGAGATTGAGTTAGCTTTGTTTATAATAAAATCTAAAGGTAGTCCAGGGAAAACATGAATAACTTACCTATGGCCTTGTAATTCATATGCAGTTCCTTTTTGGCCGCCAATGTCCCAAACGATTATGGTCTGATCGAATGAGCCACTGAACAATAACTGAGGTAGCGGAGCCCAGTTCAACACTCTCACAGAGCTGAAAATAAAATGCTTTCATAAAAAAATACAACTTTTCATACATTGTTTTACATAATTTAGAATAATACAAAATTCCAAAGGAATTATTAAAACAAAATCATACCCGGTATGTCCTTTCAAGGTAGTAACAAGAGCTGCTCCATTATTATCCAATTTCAGCATAGTTATCTGCCCGCTATAATCGCCAACAAACGCGTATTTTGACTGGGAGTCATATCTGACAAACACTTTGTTCAGGAAACGTGATCTAACGGTTTCCTATATTATTATCTAATAATGTTATACCGAAAATGTAATAGAGTTTAGTAATGGTTGAGTTAGACTTGCACTTATGATAACTGGGTCAATTTGGTGAAACTATAAAAAGCCTGATGCATAGCGATTTGATTCAAGGCGCAATTAATGTATATTTTCATACAGCTTTTTGAAATCGTATTTCGAAATTAACTTTATCACAATATCTATTTATTCATTTTTTTTAATATTACAAATTGGTCATCTATGTGAAATGAATAAAGTTATAAAATAAGATATGACACATATTTTATAACAGAGTTTCTTTTTATACCATTACCGTTTTTTTTTAATGATTAATATTGTTAGTGCCTAATATTGTTACCAATTGTGGAAGATCTGGTCTTTAAAAATAATTAAACATTTCTTAGAACTTAGATGCTAACATAGTTATTTAATATAACTGCTATGAGTTGCTCAAATGTAATAAAGGATACTGTAATGCTGTGCACCATGCCTCAAACGAGTAACCGCCGATCCTGCGACCAGTCTCACTGCAGTGATACGCAAAGAGTTTATCTCTACTCACTGAGAGCACCCACTCACAACTGAGGGAGAATACAACAGCAGTTACACGAGCAGTGTGTGCCAAATATTCACGGACCTGGTGGCAAAATTTATCCTATATAAAATATAAAACACAAGAGTAACAATAGCCAAAGAAGAAAACACCTACAACTAAATATATCAAGCTGTAATTAATTATCAAGTGTAATTTAAAAATCTCATTTTTTTCATGCAGCACCTTCATCAAAATATGTTTGTTTTGACAATTGACATAAAAACCCGAGATGTACTCTCTGGAATAAAAGTAAGCTTAAATATCCCCAAAAACTCACCTATATACCTAAGTAGTTACAGTAATACTGCAAATTCAACCTTTATGTAAATGATTTAAAGTTGTTTTTACAAAGCAGTGTACAAAAAGTCCAAAGACGCTAGTGAGGAGAGATTATTTGAAATGAAATCAGGATTCTCAATTCTGCACTCATTTTATGCAGAGGGGGGTTTAAGATGATGACTGTGCATCTTGGGTTTATAACAGAGTTTCTTTTTATACCATTACCGTTTTTTAATGATTAATATTGAGTAATATTTAAAAATAAATAACCATTTCTTAGAACTTAGATGCCAACATAGTAATTTCAGACGACTATACCAACTGCTATGAGTTGCTCAAATGTAATAAAGGATACTGTAATGCTGTGCACCATGCCTCAAACGAGTAACCGCCGATCCTGCGACCAGTCTCACTGCAGTGATACGCAAAGAGTTTATCTCTACTCACTGAGAGCACCCACTCACAACTGAGGGAGAATACAACAGCAGTTACACGAGCAGTGTGTGCCAAATATTCACGGACCTGGTGGCAAAATTTATCCTATATAAAATATAAAACACAAGAGTAACAATAGCCAAAGAAGAAAACACCTACAACTAAATATATCAAGCTGTAATTAATTATCAAGTGTAATTTAAAAATCTCATTTTTTTCATGCAGCACCTTCATCAAAATATGTTTGTTTTGACAATTGACATAAAAACCCGAGATGTACTCTCTGGAATAAAAGTAAGCTTAAATATCCCCAAAAACTCACCTATATACCTAAGTAGTTACAGTAATACTGCAAATTCAACCTTTATGTGAATTATTTAAAGTTGTTTTTACAAAGCAGTGTACAAAAAGTCCAAAGATGCTAGTGAGGAGAGATTATTTGAAATGAAATCAGGATTCTCAATTCTGCACTCATTTTATGCAGAGGGGGGTTTAAGATGATGACTGTGCATCTTGGGTTTTTATGTATCAATGGTTTTGACTATGTATAAAAGTAAAATAGAAATATATAAAATTACAACCAATTAACTTTGACCTCTTCATTGAGATTAGACTAATGGTGTTGTTTTCTGTTTTGTTTGTTGTAACTCTAATATGGATAAATTATTGGCTCTATTTACTGTTACTACTTTAATCTTATCAAATCTGTCTTCATTCCCTATAATGTTCTTGGTGATTTAAAGCAACTTCTGATAAATTCTATCATTACTGGTTGGTCCCTTTGTAAAAGATTAATGCTATTTAGCCTAAAAGATACTCTGAAATACCCTCTCTATGCTACTATTATTAATTTAATCAAAATCAGTAATTTCAGTTTAAAAAAAAAAACAGAAAATCCAATTTCATTTATACATATTAATTATTGTATTACAAAATAAATATTATTAGAAATGCAGGAATCAATAGCACTAAATATTGTAGTGGTTACCCTGAAGCTGTAATATAAAACACCACGTAAATTGCACCACATTTGTCATAATGAATGAATTCCAGTGTCTGAAATAACCTGTGATGATTCAACGAACTGCTTTTACATATGTATTATGTTTTAAAATAATAGAGGAAATGATATCTACTCAGTATTACCTCATAATATCCCATCGAAAGATGGGTTAACTCATGCACATTTGAGCTGTAACTTTGAAGGTACCTACTACAAAAGGATTACAAATCTACATTTTCTGCATCTTTTAAAAATCAAGTATCACAAAGCAGCATAATGATTTAAGATGGTGCAGTGCTTCTTAAATATGTTTAGAATTTAAGTCTGTGCTTTATTTTGCTTTTGAAAGTTTATGGTGAAAATATCCAATCCTGATATTGGTGCTTAAATTTAAACAAAATCAATTTCATAAAGTGACATTATGTTACAGTTACTCCAATTTATTATATTCACTATAATTAACAAAAGATAAACACAACTCACAGGATTAATTCTATTGCAGTCTGTTGCGAGGGTAAATTCAGAAACAGTACCATTCTCTTGTCCAATGAACAACTGTCTTGTTTCTGGTGTGTAGAACATGGAAGTGCAGCCAGAGGGCATAAACTGACATATGCTTGGCCAATACTGGCCGGAATCACGTTTAAGCCATACTCTAACTGTCCTGTTAAACACCAGAGAATTTATAATTGCTGACATATTTAATATTAGTGTATAAAGGTTTTCTATTATTAATATATCTTATGACTGTGTAATAGGCTGACATATGCTTGGCCAATACTTGCCGGAATCATGTTTAAGCTATACCCTAACTGTCCTGCAAAATCCAAGAGAATTTATAATTGCTGACATATTTAACATTAGTGTATAAAGTTTTTATATTATTAATATAACTTATGACTGCGTAATAGGTTATCTAATGAAATTCTATTTTTATAAATGTGTGTAAGTAAGTAGTAAGGCTTATTACATGATACTTATTGCCACAAATAAATGACTATGTTCTCCCATAGGTTACATAGATATATATTAACAAAAACATAGTATATAATTATTAGAACAGTTAAATCCGACAAAGGTTTTTGAAACTGTCACTGTACAATAATAAATTGTGTATTGAAACTCAAAATATCACATCATAGAAGGAAACTTGGCATATTTTAGATCAATAAAATTCAGAAGCTGCATGTAAAAATAAACCTTTTTTCTTTAATGAATATTATATTCAAATGATATATTATATATAATATTATTATTATTATTATTATATATAATTATTATTATATACTATATTCATGTGGCAGAGATGCGAATGTTAATGTTGGATGTGTGAAAGATAAACCTTTTTTCTTTAATGAATATTATATTCAAATTTAAAAGTAACATATTTTTATACTTCAGTTGGTATCATACAGTGTATTTGTTTGGTACAAAATGTACTTACAAACTGCATTTTTCTATCCAACAGTTTTATAAATATATTAATGATTCGTAATTAATTTAGCGTACGATAATGTTCATTTCTTACTCTGTTATTAAAAACAAAAAAATATAAAACTTTTTCAGAACATGTAAATGTCGAAGTGGTGTGTAAAGTGTTTGCTTTGTTCCAATTGTTGTAGTCTTTTCTGTTTACACATTTTATTCTTATCATTATCACATAATTCACCTAATAATGAGCCTGATCTCTTACTTATCATCGCATACGCTAATTACTCCATCCTCGCCAGGTATCACTACCGCAGCATTAACGTCGTCAGTACAACCTTCCAGTTTGTTCAAAAGAGCCGGTTTCTTCGTTGTGGAAAACCTGTCGTTGGGGGTCCTAGGCGCAGGCTTGATTTCAGCAGCCATCTTTTCAAGTTTTCAGAACGTTTTCACCAAAATAACAAATGTATACGGAATTACTTGGTACCTACTCGATTTGGCAAAAGGGAAACGTCATAATAATTTTGACAACCTGTGAATTTGACACTCTACTTCGTTCTACAAAGGTACTACCCATAGATAAGTATTACCTACCAATGACTATAATATTATGGCTACATTATTATCAGCGAACAAAATTATACACATTTTATAGACACACAACCAGGGTTCAATACGTATTTAACTTTTTTGTAATAACACGGATACCGTTATTACCACATGTTTAAATTGTTTTTTTTTAAACAATAGTGCCTAGGTGTATTAAGGTAGGTCGATGCCTTAAAAACATTTAAAATGACACCTTTCTTGAAAACTTGGAAAAGTTAAAAAAGTAAAAGTTTTGCATAAATACAGATTTATTATAACGTGATTGTACACTTTTTTTACGGAGAAATATGTTTATTTAGTTCCTCGATATCCTTTTTACTATTACAAATTCGAATGAGAGTTATTTGTTTCTTAAGTTTTCCGCCTTAACTACGCAACCCATCAGCATGAAATCTTGCAAAAACGTTGTCAGGGGTACAGAGAAAACATAGATACCTTTCATACAAAAATAAAGTACTGTTTCTGAGGGATAAGTCAAATCAGTATTAGCACGAGCGAAGCTAAAAGTAGTTAATAACAAGCTGAGTATATATTCTGCGAAATAAAAATTAAGGCATTGTATAGACCTAACACGGAAGAAACAGAAAAGATTTCTAATGATAAATTATTCATATATCTGTATGAGAAATAGTGATGCATGAATTAATGTGCTGGAGTTATTTATTATTGTAACAACAGATCTA
This sequence comes from Antheraea pernyi, assembly GCA_015888305.1. Taxonomy (NCBI): domain Eukaryota; kingdom Metazoa; phylum Arthropoda; class Insecta; order Lepidoptera; family Saturniidae; genus Antheraea; species Antheraea pernyi. The sequence goes on along the minus strand of MU159110.1, from coordinate 312,830 downwards.
CTAGAGATGATAAGTATATCGTAACCATAACAGCATGCAGGAGCTTGTGCCACGGAACAAAGAAATGAGTGAACTTTATACATCGCTTAACAGTGTACAGAACCGGTGTTAATAGCCATATTAATTTAAAACAGATTAAGTTTATTAATATTCGTATCTAAATTAAGCCCTCTTATTTGAACATAAGACAATGTTATTTGGCGTACAATTAGTATAACACGTTTATCATTAATAACCCACACGAAATACGTATAAGAGTTATTGAGGTATGTATGATGAGGTATTTGGTACACATATAAATTTTAATAACTCATATAAGTATGAATATGTGTTTTTTTTTTAATTATGGCACGGCAAAATGCCTGCACTGTGCCTGATAGTAAGCACAGTACAATCCAAAAACAACGGCGACTACCGAGCGACACACTATCCATCGCCATGCCAGCCTGCGAAAAACTGGATATGCCCAGGCTGATCCTGAAACGCGACCTGCAAAAGCGAATCACTGTGACGGGCTTTTTCGCCATATACATGGTGGTTGCGACCCAGTCAGACTGTAAAACCCTACCACCCGCTTTCGCCATTGCCTCGTTCAGCAAGGTGCACCACGTGCAGGTGAGGTTGGCTTGGATGTTTTAAGTCTTAGATGTTATTCGACACCCCTTATACCCCATTGTTTATTTTATGCATAATTACGTACAACCTTTGATTTAATTAGGTTAATGTTATCATACAACACATATCTATATCTTCTATACACATAATAAGAATGTGAATCTAACGTGTTTATACTTTTTAGATTTTTGTGAAAAATAATATTGTTGGTGTCTCGGAATAAGTAATAAAATACATTTCAATCATTTTTCAAAATGTCTTTCTGCCTGTTTGTTTGAACACGCATCACTGCTAAAGCACTGAGTTCACGATAAAACTTCACCTAGAACATGATAAAACGTATTTCTCAGTAACATTTACTTTTTGTTTTAATAAAACCGGTTTACTCCATCAAAAGTTATTGTAACTTTAATGACGACGCGATTTAAGTACGAGAGAAAAGTAGATAAATAAATGAACTTAATACATTCAGATGATTTTATTAATCACTGTTTTTTTACATTAGGTTTCACGCGGACGAAGTCGCGGGCATAGCTAGTATACAATACAACTGGTTTGTAGGGCCTGATATCGTAAGAGGAACACACTGATCGGGAGGCGTCACATTTTCACAACACGACAAAGTCAAGAACTTTCGAACTTCTTGACAGGATGGTTGCTACTGTGAATCTGTGGAGACGCGTACCCACCTGGCAACAGCCAAAGCCGAGGTGTGCCGCGCACCCTTGAGCTAGTTGTCAAAATAAAATCGGCTGAGTGCCTTAAGCGCTCGCCTTGGTAGTCCGGTGATCTCAAGTCTTAGATGTTATTCGACACACCTTACATCCCAAGCTTAGGTTAGCTCAGTTAGGTCGCCAATTGCATGAAGTAGGCTGCTGAGGTGTGCCGTGCACCCTTGAGCTAATTGTCAAAATAAAATCGGCTAAGTACCTTAAGCGCTCGCCTTAGTAGTCCCGTGAAGTTGTAAAGGCCTTGCTAAGTCAATAGTGTAGTCAGTTCGAAAAAGATAAGTTTATCATTAAAGGTTTGAACAGCATCACACTTTGCAAGTTGTTGCTATGAGTCGCGTTAAAACATACAAATAAATTATTGCTTGTATACCGTACTGCTGACAATTTAAAATATACTTTAAAATCTTTGTTTCAACGTTCTTTGTTGTTGATGAAGTTTCATTCCTTAATTTTATATTTTTAAATATGACTGATTTCAAATAAATTAATAGATGATACTTATGAGATATAGAACACCTCCATTTAATATATCTTTATTTCTACTATCATATAATATTTCATAACATGCCAATAATCACGTAAAATAAATACATAAAACCGCTCTGGATTATGTTATAACATGTTTAAGTATCAGTGCAAGCATGAGGAAGTAACAACGATTAAGGTTGACGCGCTAAGCCTACTTAGTACTTCTATATATTTCTTTTTTCCGTGGTCACGCCACCGTAGCACTGACACTTGCACTCCATCGACGACATTTTTTTATTATTCATTATTTTCTCACTCATCGATCTCCGTCTAGTGTGTGAAGCGTTTCTGATCGAAAGGTATTTTTGTCTTTGATTCGTACTTTATATCTTATCGTTTCTGTTACATTTTTTAACTGTGTATATTGTGTAAAAAAGTAAACATTAGTAATCTACAGACTATCGTTTTTATATTAAAAAAAATCGCTGACAAAAACGTGTATTCAATTAAAAATAATAACAATTATAAACTTTTCGCAGATTTTCATAGATGGCGCTAAACGTATCTTTATGTTAAAAGATAAACATAGATAATATGCGAATATCACTACAGACAACAGACACATAGACTACAGATGCAAGGTTGTTAGAATGGAGTTCTTTATCGCGCGTTACACGCTCTGAGCGGATAGGAGCGAGACCGAAAAAGGAGAAATAAGACCTTTTTCCGACACTTCATATACTATACTTACAGCCGTGTATGAATCTTCGCACAGCACTCTCTCTCTTTGCAACGCGCGTCATTGCACTCTCTGTGATTGCACCGACTGTGAAAGTAGCAGTCGGTGCGTCGACGCTCACATCTTTTTCATTTTCATATTTTTCTGCAATACAATGAAGTGTGAAATTGATTTGATTGTAAAAGTTGAAGATAGTGATGATGAAATAAAGTAATTATAAATAAAGTATTTATTATAAACTTAAAGTAAAGCCATTTGTATAACATCGCAACTTGTTGCTCCGAGTGATCAATAGTTTTCAAGAGAAGAAGTACCGTTTGTGGTTTATGTTTTCAAAGCTTACCATGTATATAGAATTTAGGCGATACATTAATTTAAATAGCAAGTGGTAGTGATTATTTATCCTTATTTCTACGTGTTATGCATATACAGAGTCTGCGCGCAGTAGGTTAGGTGTCGTGACAAAAACAGAGCGAGAGAAAAAACGTCATGCGTAGGCATAGTGTGTACTCTATGGTGGAGTGAAAATGCTAGAAAGAGAAATAAATAGAGTTCAAATGAACATGTTGTAGTGCAGCAATGGCCTATGTATATATATTATCTGGTTTATTTTACATATATATATATATATGTATATGTATGAGTGTGTCCATAAATATATGCATACATAAGATTTTTGTTTCAATAGCAAACCAACTCAAGGATCGACTATTGATGTACCAGTGGCAATATCAAAAAGAAAAAGCAATGCACAGAAATGTAAAGAATATCGGGAGAAAAAAAAATTAACTTCACCGAAAGAAAAAAAACCCACTAAAACCAGGGCACAAATAAACAAGGCATATTATGAGAAAACCAAAATGTCAAAGTAAGATACAAATTTACCCTTAACAACATAATTAGTTATTCGTATCTTATAAATTGACATGTAGCTTTTTTTTCATACATTCAGATATATTTCTCATTGTAAATATATTTCTTTTAGTAAAACAAAGAATAGGGAATATATGAAAGAATATAGACAGAAGAAAAAAATAGAAAAACAATTTCTTCAATTAAAACAAATTTTACAACAGACTGACAATCGATCTCAGAATATACATTATCGAAACGAGTTTGAGCCACCAAGAAAAAAAAATAAGACAAACGTTTATTTGCGAAAAAATGAAAAACATAAAAAAGGGCGAAAACATAACAATAGCAATAAGTAAGATTCAGCTTCTCAAAGCGAATTTCAAGCGATATCTTCTGTCGTAAACCAAAGGTATGATAATATTAATATAATATTTTATTATTTATAGCTGACCCGTACTTCGTCTGCACCAAATCGTTTATTAACGGTTTCAATTGTAATTTTAAACGCAAAAAACCTAAAAACCCCGATTGCAGCTATTTTATTATATCCACCGCTTAAAACTATGAATTAAAACTATCCAGGGGACTCACGTAAACGTAATCAGTTTTTTTTTTTAACATGGGGAAATCCTAGCCGGGCAGCTGAGGGTGGAGTATGTCCGACTTGCACGAGTATCACCGAGTCCAATAAAGATAAAAACTATCCTATGTATATTGCCGATAAATGTCTTCCCTTTACCCCTTGGATTGCTCCTGTGCAATCCCACCCGATACGCTCAGATGTGTCACAGGGCTCCATACTCGCGCCCTCGCTCTTCAATCTGTTCATCAGTGACCTAACTCGGTCTCCGGGGGTCGAGGTAGGTTGTTATATGCTTGTTATATGTTATATGCTTCCGTGGCGCTCGTAGGCCTCCACCTCAGGATGCTCACATCATTGTTAAAGGAGTTCAGGGAGCTGGCTGGTCAGCTCCCTCTCCCTCTCCGCCGCCTCCTTTGCGAGCATAACCGCCTCGCAATATGAGGCGACGGACCTCCACCCGCTCTCGCTCTCGACCATCTTACGGATGACAGCCGAGAGCGTAGCTAATCAGTCTGCTATATTTAGCACAAAGAAAATGTACCAAAATCCGTGCAGAATTGTATTAATTGCAAATTGTTGACTTATGTCCATTATGTAACACCGAGATATTTGACCTCGTCGGCCCAAGGTATATCGGTTCCGTATAGCCTGATGGGCTTGTTTTAAATGGATATATCGTGATATTATTGCAGATAAAAGTGTCTACGTAGTAACAAAAAAAAGAAAATCGATTAAAACCTATCAAGCAGTTTTTGCGTGATGTGCGACAGTTCATTACAGCAAAGCTTTATCTTTTTATTTATACTTCTATACTAATATCATAATTAGGTAAAGTTTGTTAGTGACGTTGTAGGGGGTAATCTCAGGAATTGCTAAACCGACTTTGATAATTATTTTACCAATAAAAAACCACGTTATTAGTGGATGTCAAAGGCTATATATTAACCAGAAAAATGGAAAGTCTTTTTTGTGGAAGTCGGATTTAAAAAGTAACTCGGAGAAAAAACGGTCGAACGAAAAGATTTCTTACGAACGCTGCCTTAACGATGAGAGATGATATATTGATGATATGATTGAGTTCCAGAGAAAAGTTGTAGAGCTTGATAATGCCTACAAAAAAGTCAGCGATAGCATATGTCTAACTTCAAGGATTTTTTTTTATTGTAGCACGGCAAAATGACTGCACTGATGGTAAGCACAGTACAATCCAAAAACAATGGCGACCACCGAGTGACATAATATCCATCGCCGGTCGCCACTGTCATGCCGGCTTGTGAGAAACTGGATATGCACAGGCTGACCCCGAAACGCGACCCACAGAAACGAATCACTATGACGGGCTTTTTCGCCATATACATGGTGGTTGCGACCCAGTCAGGCTGTAGAACCCTACCACCTCGCTATCGCCATTGCCTCATTCGTTATTCAGGAGGGTGCACCACGTGCAGGTGAGGTTGGCTTGAGTGTCTCAAGTCTTAGATGTTATTCGACACACATTAGACCCCAATTATCAGGGCGGGACAACGTCTGCTTTGCCCGCTAGTTTCATAGTAATTTTGTTGTTATAATTACAACTCGCAAAATGTCGTTGATTTACATTCACTCAGTATATAGTGAATATATTCACCATGATTATATGTAGATATAGTTATTTTATTGCTAAATTATGCATCGGCTTTAATTTGTATCTTTTGATTTTATGCGAAGAAATATTTAAATATTAGGAAGGTCATGCGATTTCGTACGCGTTAATTATAATAGGATATGAACATATATAATGTCACTGAGGAGTAACGAACTTTCGTGTTAATTAAAAATAAAAGGTGTGAGCTTATGACCACACGATAGAAGTGAAATCTTCAGATATGCACTTCTTGTCGGTATTTAATCATCTGGTATTTGGTATTTAATATAGTTCAAAATTACTACTTACAACATATCGACGGGAGATAGCAGAAATGTTTGCACTTTGGGCTAAATCACTTATTACCATATAGTATAAAAAAAATACCGCTTAGAATGGTCCGGGTCTCGTTTCCCTACGATTAAATCGATACGACCTTGGGTTTTTTTAAATATAGTTTTAGCACTACGCATAAAAACATTTTGGCGGCATATTGGAATGTCATGTATTGGATTTTATATTTTATTTATAGTCCTGGGGTAATTGGGCTCTATTGTGTTATTTTGTAATATTGGTGGTGTTTTATGTAATATAGTTCGGTTATTGTGCACAACTGAAGTGTATAGGAAGTATTACCATGGAGCATGGATGCTGACGTACCACAAAAACTCCCTGGAAAATTCTAACAAACAGGGCCACCATCTTGTTAGTTCAGTGAAACGATCGCAAGAAAATTGTAATTACCTACTCGACAATTGTAGTAATAATCAACTAGAAGACGTACAATTTTAAATTTTATCAAAAATCTATATTATACTTTCGTTTCTAAGAATGTTTTGTTCTAAACCATGATATTTACGTTTTATTTTACGGTATTTTTCCGGCATTCGTCGTCAGGTTTATATGTATTGTTACACTAATCATGTATAGTGTCGATGCAGTCAGGAATGGCAATAAATACTTTGTAGATACTGTTACTATTTATTTGGCCAGAGTTTCGCCTTACAATACTTGTTACATAAGAAGTCTCTAGATATCATTGACATCTTGCCTTTTAAAGGTATATAGGTCAAAGCGATTAGTATTTATACATAATTCCGTAAAATAATGTAATTAAACAAAAATAATAAAGTATGAACAAATTAATGTTATTTAAGCTATACAACAATTTTATATAATTATCCTTTAGTCGGTTAAAGTCGCCGAAAGGCACCGCCAGCTGCGTCCCAGCACGCAGTTGACGGTCGACTCAGCTCAGGCCCTCCCCCGGGGGCCTGACAGTCCATGATGGATTTTCTCTCAACGTTAAAAAAAAAAAAAGGTTGTTATGCTCTGACAATATCGTTATTTACTCTCCCAGCTGGCGGTCGGTCCTTCTTAGAAAGCGCATCGAAGAGGCCGTTTGCACACTAGGGGAATGGTTTCGTCGATGGCGCATAGAAGTTAATCCTGATAAGAGTGCCGCGATACTCTTCGATCCTAAGCGACGCGCTAAACACCCTCAGCCCATCAGGCTATATGAAACTAATATACCTTGGCCGGCGAGGTTGTAGGTGGTAGAGCCACGTTGAAGCTATTATTTGCGAGCATAACCGCCTCGCAATATGAGGCGACGGACCTCCACCCGCTCTCGCTCTCGACCATCTTACGGATGACAGCCGAGAGCGTAGCTAATCAGTCTGCTATATTTAGCACAAAGAAAATGTACCAAAATCCGTGCAGAATTGTATTAATTGCAAATTGTTGACTTATGTCCATTATCTTGGAGAACACCCTTGCGTTTTATGGGACATATTATCCTAGATGAAACCTTATAATGTTAATTATTACTGTACCAAGTTTCATCAAAATTGGTTCAGTACTTTCAGAGTGATACGTGTTCACAGGGACGGGGAGACAGACAAATTTGTAAAAGGATTATTTTTGGCTTCTCTATCGATAACAAATTCTACCCCGATTGTATTTAAAAAAAATAAAAATAATGTACAGATTTGGTCTAGTTACAGTTTTATTATAGTACTAGCTGTACCCGCAGCTCTGCACACGTTTTTAAAAATCGTATTAAAGAATTATAGAATTGTGAGACTATGTACAATTACAGAATCGCTCTTTAAAGAAAATTGTAAGTACGACGCGCACGCCACTAAAAGTAACATGTAACGTGTGCATTAGGTATATAATACAAAGAGCGTGCCCCCAACACAGGCTGGCAACGCACTTGCGACTCTCCTCATGTTGTATGTATGGACGGTGGTGATTACTTAACATCAGGTGACCTATCTGTTCGGTTGCGTCCTATGATATAATATATATATCTATCTCGTTGTTACATTACATAAATATTTGCGGTGTTATTACAAAAAAGTTAAATACTTGGTTTAAAAACGTTTCTAATTAAATGCACCGCGTTCGCCCGAGGCAAGTTCACGTTATCCTTTTTCGCAAGTCTAACCTTTTTTTTTTTTTTTAACGG